>CALNXI010001329.1:34074-87376 GCA_942486025.1 Porites evermanni
TGGGCACGGTGCAGGGCGCGGGGCGGGGGGGGGGGGGTGGGTGGGCGGGGGGCGTCCCGGGCAGCCCCACCGGGGGACAAACCACCAGAAACAACAGACAGAAGGCGGGAGGGGGGGGGGGGGGGGGGGGGGGGGGGGGGGTGGGGGGGGGGGGGGGGGGGTGGGGGGGGGGGGGTTGGGCGCAGCTGGAATTGACTGATGCATAACCCTAATCAGAATTGTTGCTTAACTCTAATCACTATAGTCAGTTGTACAATAGTCAGTGCTAGAAACCGAAGCGAAAACGAATACTAGGTTGTGTAATCTTCATAAGGTGTCCAAGGGGGCTTAAGCCGACGGGATCTCCAATCCCTTCCCCAAGCAGCTACCTTAAAAAAGTCCGAAAGCAGAAAGTAAGCAAGGTTTTGGCCATCCAAACTTAAACACATTTCGTCACATTTGTAAGACATGTGACTGACACAGTCTACAAAATTCGTCTGCAAAGTGAGACGAAATACGAATGGACCTTTGCCCAGCTTCTTTTTTTTTTCCTCAACTTTTGACATGGACAAGCTAAGGGAAATTCGTTGACACTACTGGAAAAAGGGCCTTAAAATTAATGATATAGCAAAGTTTGAAAGCGATTTGTTGAAAACTAACGAAGTTATAAGAGTGGGGGGGGGGGCACAAACTTGGAAGTTTGTGGAACTATGTCTTCGCTCGCTCACGCCGTATAACTTCCAAATTTGGCTATTCTACTACTTTCAATTTTTACTACTGAAAAGATTATCATGTCTGATAAAATCCCGACGTTTCCACGGCTATTTTAAGTTAGGTCTCTTGAATATTATGTCCCATCAGGAGCTCCTGGTTCCCATAGACTATCGAGCATTTGTTTGTGCATTTGTTTTTTTACATGCAAAATGCGTATCACCCCAGAATAGAATTTTATGAACCCGATACCTCTTCGGGGATCGACTGTATTGCTTATACAACAGCTCACACTTCAAGAGCTCTGCCTCATAAAATTTGCGAGCAAAGGAAGGCGGTTAGAAGAAAACTGGCGCTTCCCTTCTTTCTCCTTCTCATGGTCTCTTGCGCTTCGTCACCAGTCACTCGAGTGTTACTCGCGTTTGGCGCTCGCCTCTACGTGAAAAACGAAGCGCCTGAGGGGAGGCAATCTAGAATAAAATCGATCTCCTTTGGACCCATTCTTCGCATAGCCTTCCAGGCGTTCAGATAGTGGGGCGCGAGGGAAAAATTTAACTCGCTCCCCATCATCTGAACGCCTCGAACGGGCTATTCTTCGCATTGTTCGCGCGGTACTAGCCGGCAAGAACCGCCAAATTTTGGAACTTTACAAATTATTAAAAAAAAGAATTGAAAAAGGATACGACGTTTTTTTTTTGGCACAAGTAATCACAACAACAAGAGGAAAAATACCTTTTTGAGGGTTAGTTGCACTATAATAATATTTTGAAGCTTATGGTCCAAACAGCTTCCATTTTTTCTGTAAGATACATTGCCGTCGAAATTCATCGCCAAAAGCAAATGGCCGCAAAAACAACCGACCAAGTTTTATATCGGTTCTGCGAAGAATAAATCCAAGACAAAATATCCACGACTCCCGTGACTCTCTTTTCTCACGGCCAAATCGACCACGATAAGGCACGAACTCATGCAGTTCGGGGTTGGTGTCAATTAGTCCTGACAGGTCAGAAACACATATACATTTAAGTTCTGATTGATTCCAATTGTTGGTTTTCACATGACGTCACTAAAATTCAAACTACAAAACTGTCGATCCTACTGGCATTTTTCTTTCATGATTTCAAGAGCAGCTGAAAACTAATATTCATACAAATTTTCGCCACGAAAGGGTTCTTGGTTTTGTGATAGAATACGCTTGAATTTCTAAGCTTTTGTGTAACGCGGCATTTACATGACGACCGAGAGTGCTGTCATGTAGATTAAAAAGCTACTTATTTCGGGGAATTTCTTTATCTAAACAGTTCATGTATTAGGAAAAGTATTACTTTAATGTTTATGAGTTCCTCGAGAGAAAAATTCACGCTTTAGTTGCAAAAACTCAGTAACATATGTTTTTATTGGTTTTCGGCCGCCATGTTGTTGCCCATCCGGATGGGCACCAGCATGGCGTCTCCACACGTCTATGAATTTGGGTATAACATTTCTCCGGACAGTCTCATATATGAAAAATTGCACTGGCCTGAATATTGGCGAGGGTCTTTGCATATCCCATTTCCCCGATTCTAGACTTTATCTATTGAACGGTTTTGATTTTGATTTATTTTCAACGGCGTGACACTGAAAACCAGCAATAGTTTTTCTTTCTCTCTTACCTTCGAAAAACCCACAATTGACAAGCCATGTTCTCGACATTGCATTTTTTTCCATCAGAGAGATCATTTTCTTATCCCTAGTTACTGCTGAACGCTTATTTACCAACTTGATAGTTGAAATTCGCGGGAAGATCTATCATTTAAAAATAAACTGGCCTGTTAGGTTAAAACTCTGTTGCACAATGTTGCATAGCTCCAAGAAGACCAAGAGGGTTACTCGCTCCGGATTATGGCCTCCTGGTAAATAAATACAGTCTATTCTTAGTCAGTTTAAAGTCACCCGGCATTCACAGAGAAAAAAGAGCCAAATAAACAGGAACCAACTAGCCCGTGTACAGACTTCCCCCTTCTCCCTTCAGAAAAAATCGGAGAAAGGCCCCCTTTCCGATTTCGTCTGAGTAGGTGGGGGGTCTGTAAACAGGCTAGAACCGAGCTTTTCTCAAACGACATACAAACGATGCAATTCATTTCAAGTTCCCAAAGTCTTCTTTATTTTTGCCAGTTCTTAGCCTGTTCTAAGCATTCAGTGAGTCCGGATTACCAAGAAATAAGCGAGCGCGAGGAAAAAGGAAAAGAAAAAACAGGCTAGCACGTTTTAAATAGTTATACACACACCGGCGAAAGAGGGTTTTACATCTTACAATAAAGAAAAATAAACTTGTTTCTCGAGCAAACAACTTCCTAAGTGGAAAACCAAGGTAATCGTACTTCAAGATACGAATTCGCTGATCAACCTGTTCAAATCTTGCAATCTCTACTGGATCCGTGGAACAGTCCTCATTTAGGTCTAAATAGATAGAAGTGTTGTCATGATTCTGAAGAGCGCATGGCTGCTAATCATCTAGTCCAATACATCTTGCAGTTGCAGCGTGCAAAGAAAGTCGTGTCCGACAGCCCGGGGCTAGTGGATTTTGCGATCGGGCTAGTGAATTCTGTGCTTAACTTGCCCGACGGGCAAAATTCGTACTAAATTCCTGCGGACCGAAAGTCGCTCCGACGAAGACAAGACGAAGTATCGCATTACATGTCAGACGAGACATATTGAGATCCCGCGCGTAAAGGAAAAGCAGATATTGAAAAAACTTTGGACGTATAAAATGTTGCCCGTGACTAATTCTTACAGATTCAGAGAACGCTGTTTGTCTAAATTTTGCTTCATAATCATTTGTGAGGAACCTAAAAGGTTTTGATCCTGAACTCCTGTGAGGAATTTATTATGGTTTTAGCAAATATTGGTCACGTGCGTTTCAGTAAGGTAAATTCTAAACACTGATACTGTAGGTGTTTGTTGATAAAAATATATAGACCACCTCGTATTGTTTTCACTTTTCACGAAAATCTTTTAGATGAAAGGTTGCCAGAAATAAAACGAACATTTTTGTTCTTTTGAAACCTAAAACCTTTGGTTACTTGTAACAAGATGAACCACAAATTTGCATAATTTTGTTCGCTTCATATTTGCTCACTGATGCGTGACTTAATTGGCACTCGCATTTTCTACTTTCCTGTGAACTTGAAACTTGACTCGGAAAACCGACTCCCAAACAAACCTTCTTCACAAAAATGATCTTCTGAATGCACTACTTTTGAATGAGAAGCAAACTTTTATGCCCTTTAATAATATAAACATCTACCCTGTCAGCGGCTAAGAAATACTCCCGCGGGAAATTGCGCGGCAAATTGCAGAATGAAGTGCTTTCACTGGCAGCTTTTCGCGTTGTCTACGTTGTCGTTTAGTGTATCCATTGAGAACTTTGGTTTCACGGTTTCAACGCCGTTGTTTTCTTAAAAAATGTTTTTCTAAATTGTAAAATGTATAAAATGCATGTTAATCATTCACCTGTTGTGGTGGACTTAGAAAAAATTCTACAGTGTGGCAGCGCCGAGAGCAAAACTGCAAAACTAGATCAAACTAGTTGAAGACAAGTCATTGGGAGTGAATATTGCATTGAACTCAAAGCTTTACAGAAGAATGAGTATTTGAACATTTTCACAAGAGGTTAACCAATAATATGTAGTTTTTAGCATTGTGTTATTTGTCATTTGGACCTTCATTCCGTTAGCTTCACTTAAAGTCCTTAATTCATCATTGTGAGTTGACTTTCAAGACAAAGGCATTTATAATCAAAAGGTGAACACTGAATAGACCTTGTCACGGTTTTCGACGCCATCTTGACGAGTAGGCAAACGCGTGAGAAATTACAGTGATTGTATGAGAATCTAATGTCGAATAATTTCCGTAGAACGGCTGTTCTGAAAAAAATATGACTTGTAAACTAAAGCTTCACTCCTAAGGATTCACCGGGAAAAATTTGAGGGCGTTACATGCACTTGAAGACCTAAAACCACTTCTTTAAATTTTCTATACATTTGTCTGTACGAAAGTCCCGGGAAAATTACAGACAAATATATGGAAAATCTAAAGCAAGCCTCTGGAGAAATTTAAGTACAGGTACGCCCCCCAAATTTTTTAGGACAATCCTTTGCATCGTAGCTTTAGTTTACAATTGATATTTTTTTCAGAACAGCCGTTTTACGGAAATTATCCGACGTTAGATTCTCATACAAACACTGTAATTTCTCACGCGTTTGCCTACTCGTCAAGATGGCGTCGAAAACCGTGACAAGGTCTATTATTGTACTAGTGTGTCAACAGTATCTTACCAGCTCTACTTATAGTGCACACTTTTACGGTTATTTATTGCTTTTGTTAAATATTAAAACTACAGTTGATTGTAATGAATAAATGAAGCTAGTATTTTATTAACTTACAGTGTAATAAAGAAAGGAACAATTAATTTTTTTTTTTCATTCCGCTCGCGCAAAAAATTTTTCGGGCTAGTGAAAATGACTTTCGGGCTAGTAGATGTTAGTTATAGCTTGCCCGAAGGGCAAGCTGTAAAATTAACTTTCTTTGCACCCTGAGTTGTGTACTTTACGATACATTTCGACTGATCAACCTGTTCAAGGCTTTCTATTCCTACTGAACTTATTGAACAGTTGTTACCAAGGTCTAAAAAGCCCAACGTGTTGTTGTGATGCCTAAGAGCGTGTGCAAATTCTTTGGCCCCTGAATCACCAATTTCGTTACTTCTCAGATCCAGATGAATTAATGTACGATTTGATTGCAGTGACTTTGCAATTGTGGCAGCGCCAGAAGAGTTGATCTTATTACGCTGCAATCCTAAATGTGTAAGAGAACTGTTAACGCAGAGAGCTTCTGAGATAGAAGTGGCACCTGAGGAGCTGATTTTGTTAAAACCTAGATCTAACCGGGTTAATTTAGTGCCCCTTATCTGTAGTGCCTTTGCAATGGCTGCCGCGCCTGAATCACCAATGCAGAGGTTAAAATTTAGATTCAAGTGGGTCAAAGTACGATTTAATTGCAGTCCCTTTGCGAGGGCTTCTAATCCTGTTTCCCCTATCTTATTATCTGTGAGGTATAATTCCTTCAAAGTTGTGTTTGTCCGAAGAACTTCGCCAAGTGCCGCTGCTCCTGTGTTGCCGATGTTGTTATACTGAAGATCTAAATAAGTCAATGTACAGTTGAATCGAAGAGCTTTTGCGAGGGCTGATCCTCCTACAGGCCCAATCATTTCAACGTGCACATTAGCACATTCCGGAAAAGGCGTATTTTTATCAGTGCATCCAAAACATTGACTCAGATTTAAGTACTTCAGGGAGCAGTTCGATTCCAACGTTTTCGACAGTGCCACGGCAAATGAGTCGCCGCCAAGATTTTGACTCAGATCTAAACATGTTAACACAGAATTGGACTTCAGACATTCCGCTAAAGCAGAAGCTCCAACAAAACTGATCCAATTTTGCGGAAGACTCAAATGTGTCAATGAGCAGTTCAACTGAAGAGCGTTCCCGAGTGCAATGGCTCCAGGGTCAAAGATCATGGCTACACATAGATTAAGATGTGTCAAAGACCGGTTTGTTGGAAGGAACTCCGCGAGTACTTGAGTTCCTACATCGCAAATCCACACATACTCTAGATTAAGATGTGTTAAAACACGACCTGACTGAAGGACCTCCGCGAGTAGTGCTTTGATACCAAACAACTGTTTCCAGAGAAGACGTTGATTCAGATTTGAGTAAGCCTTTTCTCGTTCGGGCGGAAGAAATATCAAATTAATAAAAGAATCATGAATCCCCCAAGCGTTTCGTAAGCTAAAACGCACCAGCCTTTGCTTAGAATGAAAAACATTGTCAATTGTTTTTAAGAGTAAAGGTTGTATATCACCATCCAACATGAAGTCTGTCAGACTGTTGTTGAACTTTAAATACTCTGAGAACACGGAGCTGTTACTATCACTTAGTGTAAGGTCCAATTTTTGCAGTGGAAAGCAGAGTGCAAGCACATGCACAACCTTCCTTTGGTAATCCTTCAATTCGCTTTTCTCATCTTCACACTCAGCAATAAGATTAAGTGTTTTTGTGAGGACGTTGCATAGCGTTCTGTCATCCTTACTCAGTTTTGTTAAATATCTTGCCCAGTCGTACGGATTATCTTTAAAGATTTCCTTAGCCAAATCAGCATCGTCGCGATTTAAATCCATTAAACTTAGAGGCCGTTTGTGACAAAAGAAAGCACAAAGGCGAGAGACAACCTTTTCTGCCGCTTTAAGACTCTTACTTAACACTAATGTGATGAGAAATTCCCACACCTGCCAGTTATCAATAGGACTGAGTTCATCCAACAATCTCTCTTTGTCTTTGTCACCGGATGACAGCTGCTGGGCCAAGTAAAACGCCGCAAAGTATTCTTGAAACGTTTTGTGAGTAAACGCGTAGGTTGGTGTTGGTCTGATTTTACTCACACTTGGCTCACGGGAAAGAAACGGCAACTGTAGGAAATTTACAGTGGGGGACTGGAATTTCACTTCATCTTGAGTAAAATATAACTGATTCTTAAGCAAAGCCTCAAATGCCATCTTCCCCAATTGATTCAGCTCACTTGCACATTGCTCCACTGGATCTTCGTCATCCAAAAAAATACCAATTTTTGCAAAATACCTTCTGAGAGCGCAAGACACAAGCTCATCGTACATCTTGGTTCTTTTGGAAGGAAACACTCCTTTTGTTTCTTCACAAAGAAGACACAGGAAAGCTGTGTTGAGTGGATTAACCGTTAATTCCCTTAAACGGTTGTCGTTTCGCAACTGTTCTATCATTTTGTCAGCAAGGCTTTGATCTTCGTGGCCCCTGAAATACTTCTTAATGTAACGTTCAACGTCCTCATGAGTGTAGCCGACAATTTCAAGAAGCGTGTCACAATAACGTCTAACTCTCATTCCAGCTTCATGTCGAGCTGTTAACATAAGGTACACATTGGCAAAGACTTTGCCGTGAATCAAAGGCAAAAAACCCTGCACCAGATCTTCACGTAGTTCATCCAAACCATCAAGAACCAGCAAGATTCTGGACTGATTGGAGTGAATAAAGTGAAAGAAGTCTTCTTTTTCCTTCTTGCCTGTATCATGTGGTAGAAGCTGATCTTCAATAGCTTCCTCTATGTCAGCCGTTTTCATGTGCATGTCACGGCACTTCAACAGAAGTAATATCTTCACTTCAGGAAATGAAGCATCTGATGAAATTTCCCTCACGGACCAATCATGAGCCAGCTTTTGACAATACGTAGTTTTGCCCATCCCAGGATTCCCCTCGATCAGCACCACTCTTGGATTGTGGCATTCTGGATGTGATTTGAATATTTCTGTCATATTGACGACGTCATCCGTTAGTTTTAAACGTTCTTTTGTTCTACTAACTATTTTCAGTCTTGTAAAGATGGTCGATAGCTTTAGCTGTAGTTCGTCTTCACACCATGGAAAGGGACACAGCACCGCGCCTTTGTAGTCTCGTCTGATAAGTTCGACAAGTTTACCTGGATTGAGTAATTAGGAAAAAAACAAATCAGGCATATAATTTCACCCGTGTTTAAAATAAAATACATTTGAACACTGGATAAAAAGGACCGTCTTTTAAAGTCGACGAAAATTCACGCACGTTGGACTTCTGGTTATTGAGTTAGCGTTTTCATTTCAAGCGTCAAAGTCGCTGCTATATTTATCATTAATGACAAACCTACCGTCAGATGTCATCAGTGGGTCTTGAAGAGAAGCGTTTGTCAAAGCTGATTCTTTAGCCGTCAGGTCATGAAACTTTGCTGCAATTGAGAAAGAGAGGAGAAAGGAGAAACTTGGAATTTTTTTCCCGTGCAAAAAAATATCCTTCTTTTGACTTGGAATAAATGAAACTAATCATTCATGTATATTACAGGTATGTAAGATGCGGATGATGATATGAAAGTGAATGTGATTCTTGCAATTCAGTTGGGAGAGCTCCGGTCTACCTAACGGGAGGACTGGGGGCTTCAAACCTAGGCCTGACGAACAACCAAGGTCTGAAAAAAAAACTGGTAAGATCATGATGGCTGTGATTTGAGATCTTGTCTCAATTAAGATGATCGTGTCTTTAGGCGGTGACGTTAAGCCGTTGGCCTTGTATCCTTTATCCTTCTTTCATTAGCCAAATCGAAGGGGACGTAAAAAGATCCCATACTACTGTTTGAAAAGAGTGGGAAACATTTCCATGGTTGCGTAGTCTGCCTTGCACACATCTTTCATGTCATGAGCTGGGCGGGTTACAGTTAGCTCATAGCTGATAGCAACTGCCAGTGGTGCCCTGGTATGATGACGTCCACGCTTACTCTTAATATATTAACATGTAATGTAAAGAGGACGTGTCTTGTCCTCCGATCTCATTCACGGTATTTCATTCCACGACCACTGGACTTAACAGACTGGACGGACTTAACAGAGGCAGCGCCAGCTAGAGGGTCAGTTTCTACGCTGACGCCCAACGTAACCTGCTTAACTGACCTTTCTAGTTCTTTAACTAGTTCAAACCGCTGATCTCCTGTCTTCTTTCAGTAAATGAGACTAAAAGTAGATACAATTATCATCTCGAAGTTACCTGTAAGACTGTGTACTTGGTCTTCAACTTTTCCGGCACGAGTCTGTAGATTTTCAAACCTCTGATCTGCATCCTCTACAAAACAGAAGCATAATGTTTGTAATTTTTAAATGATCCCACAAATAAAGAAAAAGCAGGAAACTATTATATATTTAACAATTATTCCTCGAGTGCACGTTGGATATGAGATGGAGGATAGCCAACGAGGCGCGTAGCGCTGAGTTGGCTATCTACCACCTCATAGTCCAACAAGCACGAGAAGAATAATTGCTTATTAAAAACGCCCACAACTATCGAGAATTCTTCCCGACTTTATTTGTAAAAACAACCGATTTTCAGCTTGTTTTTAATTTTGAGCAGACGTGTACAGTTACCATATTTGGAGAGCATGGTATAATGGCTCATATACCATGATGGCTAAGCCAATCAGAGCCCTAGAATTGCATTATCCAATGATTCATCTACGACATCCCTGTAATCTACGACAGAAGCCTTCAATGAGAAATGTGCCAAGTTACGCTCTCTCTTCTGCCGACTTGATTATCCAATTAATATGTTTATTCAAAATATTACACTAAGCCAGAAGGGAAAACCGATGATGGCAACGCGATAAGAATAGTTCTTCCCTTCAAAGATCAGACAGCCGCTAACGTAGTCCGCAGGCAAGTACGTGATCTCAGCAATAAGATTGCCGTGACTTTACAGCCTATTTTTGTTAGCAAAAAATTGGAGCAAGATCTTAAGCCAAAAGAAATTAGGCCGAGTATTGTAAGTCAGCATTGCGTTGTTTACAAATTTGCATGTGATATGTGTGATGCAGATTATGCTACACAGCCCGACACTTTCATCAACACATTGCTGAAGAAAAGTATTCAGCTATCGGTAAACATTTTCTAGAAGCTCACGGTGACAAAAATCTTCTTAATGATGGCCAATTTCGCGTTCTCAAGAAGTGCCATGGAAGATTTGACTGCCTCATTTATGAAATGCTACTCATCAAAGAACGGAGGCCAAGCCTTAACACCCAGAGTGACTTCATCAGTGCTAAACTCTTTGTTTAACTTGCAACATATTTTTATTTGTTACTTTCCTTTTAAATGAACTATTGCTTTTCTTGTATTTGTAGAACATACATATTTTATTTAGTTTTACTTGATAATGATGTTCCGGGTAAAGTCGAAACGTCGTGTATTTTTTAACTTTTTAATTTTTTTTAAAAAAATGTTTTTAAGAAATGTTTTGTCGCAATTTGTTGTAGCTAAGTGTTTTAAAAAGTCGCATCTTCTTTAATGATTCAGTTTTTAATATATATATATATATATGTGTTTTTTTTTTTTTGGAATAATGACGTCAGTGGATTACCTTGAAAAGTCTCTAGATTTTCAAACCTCTGATCTGCATCCTCTACGAAACAGAAGCATAATGTTTGCAATTTTTAAATGATCCAACAAGTAAAGAAAAAGCAGGAAACTATTATATTATTATTTCTTTGCAATTATGACGTCAGTAATATGAAAATGGGCTGGGAGAGGTTAAACACGATTACCTTGGAAAGTCTCCAGATTTTCAAACCTTTGATCTGAATCCGCTACAAAACAGAAGCGCAATGTTTGCAATTATTAAATGATCCCAAAGGCAAAGAAAAAGCAGGAAACTATTATATTATTATTTTTCTGTGCAATAATGACGTCAGTAATATGAAAATGGGCTGGGAGAGGTTTAACAGGATTACCTTGAAAATTCTTCAGTCTTTTCACCGTCTGTTTCATCTCTTGAAGACTTATGGCAGCGTTTTGCAGTTCTTGTTGTACCCTCACCTTTTCCTGGTCAAATTCTACTGACAAGTTGTTGACATTATCTCGTAAAAATTTTACTTCTTGCTGGGTAAGTTGAAGCAGCGCTGGGTCTACAGGAGAGTTCATGCACAACAGAGTCCCTGTAAACAAAGCGGGAAGATCAGTAATTTATACATTAGTATCCATATGTCAGGGGCACCCAACGACAATTTTCGGAAGAAAATCTGTTCGGAAGACTATTTGAGATCTAGAATTTTCGAAACCTTTGTTGTAAAATTTCTTGCTTGCCTGCCTCTCCTAGGATTTTCGAACATCTAAAAAATGGTATAATTGCCCATTTTTAACGGATTTTTACCCCAAAAAGGTGACCTAGAATTTTCGGGAGCCTTGTTTCTGGCTGAAATTTTCGAAAAGGTAAGTTTTGATCCCTATAATTTTCTGAGCACTAGACTTTCAGCTAGGAAATCCGAACAGATGAAAAGTTTTTAGGGGATAAAAATATGCCTATATCTACCGTTTAAATACTAAAATACGTTTAACAATTAATGCTATGTTTAAGTGGTTTTGAACTATATTCTCGTTGGGTGCCCCTGATATGTACAGCAAAAAATTTGAACAGCTAACTGAAAATCCTATCACCAAATGTCCAAAGGACTAGTTTCTTAAAAGTATAAATAATCCTTCTGGGTTAAAGCCATACTTAGTCTTTAAACCTTCACATTCAAACCACTATGGGGCAATCCTTTCTTTAACACAATTATCAAGCGGAACATTCGAACCCTAAAAAACAGCTCTTGTTTTAAGAACCCTCTTGTTTTAAGAACCGTTTGAAAATGAAATTAAGAATGCGGAGTGAGAAATCATTTTCACTGAAATCAGTTGAGATAAGCTTTCTTCTTTCTGTTGGAGGTGTACAGTGGGGCTTAATGAGGTTAAGGGATAAGTTTTTGTATGCTACCACAGCCATAGCTAGAGATATTCCAGAGGTACAAGCAGTTTCCCAAATCAAACCTATCCCATCACCCAAATCATTTTCGTCCAGGTGACTTGATTGAATTTCCATTTTTCAGTTTTATCAGTATGGTGAGGAACTCAACTCTTTTGATCTTAGCACCATGCTATTCAAGTAGCAGTATTAAAGGGCTAAATTGCCAAAGCTTGCCAATGTGGAAAAATTGGAGAAAATAACGCACTCCCCTTGTCTTGAAAAAAAAATGATCTCAAAAAAGTTAAAGTGGAGTTACAAATCAAAGGAATTGCACCTTTTTTTAGCTTTCTCTCATTTGGCTTCTGTTGATTTCCATCTATTTGTTTGTCCATACTGGGGTACAGCTGGTAGCTATACCCATGTAAACAGCTATTTCGAGAAAGGTTGTTGGAAAAAGTGCACGCGACAATCCCGATTTAGGCATTGTGGGTGGTTTTAAGTTCACTGTTCTTTAAAGAAATTTGAAAGAATTGGTACGAAAGGCCGTAGAAATGTGTTTGCGAGTGCTAAACGAAAGCAACAAAAGTAGGTTCGACGGGTACAGTTATCAGAAACATTGTACTGATCATATCCCATATTACCTTTCAGGATTGTCACATGCACATTTTTCCGACAACCTTTCTCGAAATAGCTGTATACTTAGTATCCTGTTTTACAGCACCTTTCAGCTCAGACTAAGGTTAGAAAATGTTAAAAATGTACAAACACTAATAATACTCGATCATCATTAATTGTATAATAATATGAAGTACATGTATATATAGTACCTTTAGTCTCCCAATCTTTCAGTTCTCCAAGGAGTTTAGCTTCATCTGCAGCAGGTAGAGCCATAACTCTCACCAGCTGTTCCATCACAACAAAGCTCTGCTGAAACTTAACAGGATCCCACTTACTGAAGTCACAGTGCGCCCAGTCATTCCTAACATTCCTGACATCACCAGCTGCAGCTTGCACAGCAGTTGAGAACACAGGCACACCACCAAGTAATGTGAGTACAGCTGAAGCATCGCATTGGTCATCAAAAGCACTGAACTTAGCCATGAAGTTTTCAACGTACAACTTAGCAAAATCAGTGTGAGATAACACTCTACAATCAAACAGGAAAATGTTGTATTTTCCACCAGGAAGCTTTGGGTGACGACTGTTACCATTGATGTTCTCATACTTTAAAAACTTTCTTGCAGGCCACCTTTGAAGACGACTGGATGTACTTTGTAAATGAATATTGTGGCTTGTCTTGAGATTGTTGTATTCTTTATCAACCTCTTGTTCCACAAAAGGACGGATCTGTGGGACAAGGATCTTGTTGAGTGCTATTCCCACCACAAGCCATCTTTTCTGATTATCTGTTACACCAAGGTGACTTGACCTGAAGATTAATGAATATTACCCGAACAAATAAAGCTTTGCAACAGCACTGGGCCTGTATATTTAATAATTCAG
Organism: Porites evermanni; assembly: GCA_942486025.1. Classification (NCBI taxonomy): domain Eukaryota; kingdom Metazoa; phylum Cnidaria; class Anthozoa; order Scleractinia; family Poritidae; genus Porites; species Porites evermanni. The sequence continues at coordinate 47,628 of CALNXI010001329.1, forward strand.
TTGAACCTCCCATAAGATACCCTCCAAAATTCAAAGACTTAATGGTTGCTTATGCAGGGAGGTGGTCCCTTACGAGAATTGAACTACAGGGGTCTCCTGTTAGAAGACGTCCAAACTTATCTACTTTTTGGTAGAGAATTCATTGTGAGCAATTTCTAAGTTACATATCCTCACTGTTCCATTGTTCCATGTTGTAACTGAAAGTTCTTTGTATACTCTGAGTGGTGTAGTACATATATACAGTGAACATAGAGACAATTAAAACACAGAGCATCAAGTGGTTGCTTATAGGAAGTTAAAAACAATGGAAAACTATAAAAACCCCATTATTATATTGTGACTGTTAATTACGCCAAAACACATATAATAAGAAAGCTGTATTGATAAGGTTAATTCAGGTTAAGAAAATCAAATGGAAATGACTGCATGGCCTGGCTGCATGCGTTCCATTGACATTATGGAATAGCGCCTATTGAATCGTGTCGCTTAAGTAAATGCAAATTTTTCTGTCAATCAAATGTCTAGCTCCTATTATCTGTAGGTGGAAATTGGTGAAAGATCTTGATTGTTTTGGAAACAATAGAAGAACAAAAGATTAAAAAAGACTAAGTTATGCAGTCTTAAAGTCTTTTGCGTGACTTTATTCAGTTACAGCATACTCATAATTTCACTGTATTAGAACTTTGGAAAGATTATAGTTTGAAGCAAAGCTTAAAAAATCCTGATTATAAGTCAAAATAAACAGTGTACCTAAAAAGGAAAGCACCTGAGAAATCAAAGGAGATATTTTTGTCTCCATGCAGTGAAATCCCCCGAATGTAGGGTAATTTGCATATACGTGTAAGTGAAGCAAATACACTCAATGTTACTTGCTGTGGCTGTAAACGCAACGTCTAGTTTATCCTGTCGAAAGCATAAACTCTGACATGAAAGAATTATATCCTTTCACAAAAATAATATAAAATGAAACAAAGCAAGCGAAAAAAATGGAAAACAAGCAAGGATAACTCAGTTTCATGGAAAAGACGTTTTGCATACAGATTAACAACCGCCGCAACCTCAACTCGAAATCATTGCACTTCATGTCTGTTTTTCTGGCATTCTGTACATTCTACTGGCTTATAAATCCTTAAAATAGTTTACGAAGTCAAAATAATAAACAAGTTGAGTGATTGCATTTCCATTTAAAAAGGAGAGTAGTGTGAAAGCTTGAAATTATTGATTTGCTTAAGTTAAATTATCTTTGTATTGTAGAAACAAATTATAAGCGAAACCTTCACTCAGAGAGTCAACTACATGCGTCGGCATCCCTCGTGAGCACACAAATAGTCACGGGACCTGCAATTTTATGGGTGATGCAGATCAAAAAGGCGGAATTCTGTAACGATTTTGTTTAAAAAACTTATTTATTAATCGGCCACAGGGCCTTTGATGGGTATATAGGTTCATGCAAATAAAGACCAAATGGTCCACTTGACCTTTTGTCAATAATTAAATAAAATGCAATTTCAGTGAAACAGAAACAAAAAAATTTAAGAAACAAAAATAATGAAAAGGCAGCATGAAATCAGAAAAAAAATAGAATTGAATTTGTCAGAAAGCATTAAAGTGCAACATTGTGACTATGTTGTAGACTCTTCAACCGTTCCAGTCTAGCTAGGTGAGTTCATTTATCGGTTACAAAAATCTTTTCAGAATTAAAGAGACTCTTGATTTACCAAGTTACCAGCCAAAGTGTATTAAGTTAAGTAAGTTAATAATTGTTAATATGTTTGTACTTTAGGCTGAATCGATCTTGTGTGTACATCCTGTTGAAGATCTACTTAATTTAGCTCACCCAGATGATGATGAAGCCATTTCAAAAATTATATTTGAAACATCAACATAACATTACTTCTCCCGTTTGTGTCATCCTGGGTCACAATCTGAAAAATAATCAGAAACCACCTGCCATCATAGTAAAATTAATTATTTGTTGTAAATGAAAGACATGCTTTGAGTCAATAATACCCACAAATTCAGAGCTTTTTTCTGTCAGTAAGTTAACTAAAATTGCCTCAGCCGCTTCTAAACAGACTGCAGTGCAATCTTTCATAATTAGATTATAAGAGACACTGCCAGTATACAGCTATACACATGAAAAGAGGGACACAATGTGGAGTAAAGTCGTTGTATTAATTAATAGACAATGCAATTAAGCATGCTGATCGCTCTCCAGGTCTGTACAGAACTAATGAAATGCAGTCAGTACTAGCTAGATCACCACAATCCCATGTCTCCTTTAACTTAACTTTCAGACTGCACTGCATGACAGCTGCTTCAGCAGTCCTAGTAGGAAATGACAATAATTTTCATCCAAGTATATATAATAAACTGAACCAGAAACTTTGCTAAAGCCAGGGTGTACCTAGTTTTGTTCAAAGGTTGGACAGCTAAGTTTAGGTTTGGTATAATGTCAAAGACAATACTATAAATATAGAATATAATATTGAATACTATATTGAATTTGAGCCTACAGTGTATCAAATATTATATTTCATGCACTCTCTGAAAAAGCTACCCTGGAAACATTCAATCCTTTGAATCACTTAAATAAATTAATAAAAAATGCAATTCAAGAATTACTCATCAGTGCTGATTTAATTCAGTCGAATTATAAGTAGCTGCTGAAAACAAAACATAGAAAACAAAAAAAGATGGTTTAAAATTTGAATGAATCGAGTTCCCCCGCCGCCTCCTATAAAAGTGGATGAGATTACAGTCATCTTCAAGATGGCCGTCTGTATAACGCTCCCTCGAGCTCCCGACCATCTTTAAAAAAATTGGGGATTTCAAAGGGTCTAATAATGTTTTACGTTCCATAAAAATGCTTCAAAAATTTTCTCAACCTTTAAAAAATTACACCTTTTTTCAAGAAATTTATAAACACACCATTTGAACTGTAGACGACAGAAAACGCAATGCGAGAATTCTCGGAGGAATAAATCGTAACCTTGCACTTCCGGGATTCAATTAAGCTTAAAGGCAGAACGTTTACAACATTTTTACCGTTCAAAAGTCGATAGAAAGTACGCTGCTGGAGTTGTAAAGTTAGAAATTCTTCACACCGTAAAGCACTAATTCAATGTCATGTGCGGTTAAGAACAGTCACTGCTTTCACTTTCCTTTAAAGTTCTTATCATATTTCCAAAATGGCTGAAAATGGAGGCTAATTCCATACGTACACAAAATACAGCCAGAGGCACCAAGCATTTACGCACAGCCCTGATAGGATATCACGGCACAAAGAACCCACTGTTAATGCAAAAAACAATCATTACTTACAAACAGGTACCGAGAAAACTTCACTTCGCCAGACAGTATATTCTGATAAAGTTGCTACTGTGAGAAACACACTGAATAGATGGTTTTCACAGTGACGTCATCAATTTTAAAGTCAAAATGGCGAGGTTTTACGAATTCTTATTTACACTAGGTTGAAGATAAACAAAAAGTAAATCTTTGTACAAGTTTCCATTTCCGAACAGTATGTTGCCCAATATCCGGACGGTACCAGTATCGGGTCACTTAAAACAAAAACTCAATTTTTGAGGCGCCCTTTTCCGTTCTCGGTAAACGAAGTGTTTCGAATGAAAGCTGAACATTTCAGCTTTAAGATGAAAGTTATGGCGAGTTTAAAGCTTGCGAAACAGTCGCAGAAGACGCCGTTCTGTTCAGGTGAGTAAACTTTTCATGGCTAATATTTACTCTGTTTACTGCGCAGTAAAATTAGTGCGGCTCAGAAATGGGTAGGTAATTAACAATTATTCCTCGAGCCCGAATGGGGCGAGAAGACCGAGAGGAATAATTGTTTTAGTAAAATCCAACTAGTTGGTCAAAAATATCGAGAATAGAAAAAAAGTTAGCTACTTACTCAGTATCTGGCCAGTTTTTTCTTTGCTGTACAGAATCGATGAATTAGTAGCGTACATTATCCGGATAAGATTTATTTCATATCTATAACTTAAAGCTTAGGATATAAAATATAATCGTAAAATGTAATTCTACTCAACTCCTTATGGCAATTTTCTTCACTCATTCACTCACACTTCGTGGGGTGTCTAGAAAACGACGACCTAGAAAACGAAGACCTACGACCTAGAAAACGACGACCTAGAAAACGACGACCTAGAAAACAACGACCTAGAAAACGACGACCTAGAAAACAACGACCTAGAAAACGACGACCTAGAAAACGACGACCTAGAAAACGACGACCTAGGAAACGACGACAGGGATGGGGTAGCTCGAAGGATTAAGGGGTTAGAGGGGTACAGAAGGCGGGAAATAAGAGGACGATGGGAGGGAATTATGAAGGGGTGAGAGGTGGGCGAAGAAGGAAAATTACAGAAAATAGTTAATATTATTTGTACCGGCTAAGGGTATGAAGCCAAGGAATAAAACGGTGGAAATGGAAATGCAAGGTACGCGAGGTCGCCTCTCTTTTTCGTTTATCAAACAAGCGTTGCCGGTTAGTTATTGGATAGATTTATTTGATGACAAGAATTGTATTAGCTTATTGTGTTTCAAACCAGTTTTTCAGTAGAATCGAAGTGAGAAAGAAAATAATTTACAGTCTGTCTATAAATCCGCTTACCTGAAGAATCTGTTAAAAGAATTTGCTAACCTGTAAAGTGCAATTGTTGTAACGACCCGCCACAGAAGTAAGTTAACATTGAAGTTTTCTGAATTTAGCTACGTGATTAAGACGATTTGTGTTTGTTCTGATGGCGAATTATAAATGTATTTCTTTTAGGTCGAATAATTATTAAAGCTTGGTGGTCATTTGAGCTAACCAGTTCCTAAGGAACTGGCTGGGGTGGTGGACAATAAAGCGTTAACCAAGAGAGTTTACTGATTAAAAGTATATCGGGTTAGTTTCATGAGCGATCCCGGAGTGTGTTAATAAAAAGAGGTTTGGGGAACGAAGTATTTCTAAAAATTTGGGAAATTTTCACGTATAGGCGGAGATGCTCGATTGATTTATTGATTAACGTAAACCTTCGTTACATGTACCCCGCGAGATACCTACATCTATTGTTCTTGCGTTATTTTCATAACGCGGTTTATAAAACCGTCTCTCGCATTTTTAAACAGCAGTTACAGAGTGCCTAGTGTCGTCGCAGGAGCTATTGTTTTGTCTTGGACATTGCATTGTGCATTTCGTGAAAGTGATAGAAGAATTAAAGATGAACCGAAGTGAAATTTTTAATTTTGCTCTGCGGCGTTGTCTCTATTTCACATGATGTAATAATTTATTTCTGAACAATTCAAAATTTCTACCAGAGATCTCACTGCATATATACCACGCTATCGGACCTGTGAGGAAACAGAAACTCCTATGATGATACGATTCAAATCTTGGTTCAAATAAAGTTCAAATCTGATGACATTCATTGTGTCCCACATAATATTTCACAATTCTCGTTACCGGTATGCTGCCGTTTCATGTATGGAAAGGTACGAGAAAACGTTGAAGCCCTTCTTTCTTTATTTTCAAAATAAAAACTCTTTGTTTACGGTATTGAGCTGTGAACACAAAAACGGCACGCCTGATTTATTTCCTGTTTGATTTATGTGGGCTTGAACTTCCCGCTATAGACGACGCGCCAGTGAAGCAGAGTATTATTTAGGTCATTTAGATTTGATGGAAATGTGTTTAAATTGATATCAGGATAATAAATAGGTCAAAGCAAAGCTTTTGCCTCCAGTAGTCAGTCAGGTTGAATCATGACTTCATTGACCATACTAAAGGAAAATTTGACTTGAGAAACTTTGTTAGTGGAGCTCTCTCGCGCGCGCAAAGGGAGCACAATTGGTAACAATTTGGGCATGGGCGCCATTCCATTCAATCAAAACGTCTGGTTTCAATTTTCGGCAACTTCCATGCAGTACCGAGTGGAACAGCATTTTCGCAATATATACCCAAATTTTCGAAAATTATCATCGGGAAGTTTTCTTTCCGCATTCAACTTTGCTCCCGAATGTCTAAAATTTCTGGTTGAATGGTTCGCATTTCGGAAACATTTCCGGAAGTCTGGGAATTTTTCCGGGAAAACACTGTACTAATTGCCGCTGTTTCCAAAGTTTCTTAAGTTTTGGGTGAATGGTAAGCGCCCAAAATGCATCCAAGAAATTTTGGTTTTGAGAGAATCGTCTGCACGTACTACGATGTGCAAAAAAGTGTGCTGCACGTGCAAATTCAGTAGACCTATTGACCTTAGCATTACTTATAACTAGCCCGGGTAACTAGTGGCTATGAGCGATTTGCCTGGGTGTTTGGCACGTTTGATAAGACTACAGTGAGATTTGCTATCAATATGCTATTTTGGTTTTGTCCGGGGATGGGGCATTTCGCACACTTCTATTAAGCCCCACCGGGTTTTTTTTAGGTCGTTGTTTTCTAGGTCGTCGTTTTCTAGGTCGTCGTTTTCTAGGTCGTCGTTTTCTAGGTCGTTGTTTTCTAGGTCGTTGTTTTCTAGGTCGTCGTTTTCTAGGTCGTTGTTTTCTAGGTCGTCGTTTTCTAGGTCGTTGTTTTCTAGGTCGTCGTTTTCTAGGTCGTCGTTTTCTAGGTCGTTGTTTTCTAGGTCGTTGTTTTCTAGGTCGTCGTTTTCTAGGTCGTTGTTTTCTAGGTCGTCGTTTTCTAGGTCGTAGGTCGTCGTTTTCTAGGTCGTCGTTTTCTAGACACCCCACTTCGTGTGCACGGCTTGTTTCGCGCGACTGCATTTTCTATATATAACCGAAAGCGACGCGACGGAGTTAAACCGGGGATTCTCATACTTTCCCCAAACTTTCCCCAGTTGTGATACCCTGGGTACCAGAGGTTTTTTCTCGCGTGCCACGAGGAGCTTCGTCGGCCACAGGCCAACACGTCTTCGAAGACACGAGCGGCGAAGCCGAGAGAAAAGCTTTTCGCGCGGCCTTTTCGCCAGGGTCACTTTTTAAGACTTGACCGAAACCGGAAACCGCGCATGAAAAGCCTCTGGAACCCATGGTACAGTTGTGACTGCTAGAATGGGGTTGCAACGGTCTGAAAAATGTCTCAAAGGGATTGAGAGATCTAAAAGAAGGAGGAATTAGTATAATCATTTTAAGTATTAGAAGATATGTTTTTGCGCACGTATGCTAGTTCTCGAGTGAAAAGAAAGAGCTTTTATAGAAAAAGTGAACTCCAGATGCCTTGTTGGTTTCCGGCGGCCATATTGGTGCACCAAAACGGTACGCCAAGATGGCGTCTCCATTCTCCATACAAAGCTCTACAAAGGTGCGTGAAACGTTTCGGCAAATAACGCAGAAACTGTGGGCCACAAAGACCTGAGACTTGGACAAATTGTCTATATATTAGTCTTTCATAACATATCATTTTCTTGGCTTCTTCCACTGGACGGTTTCCAATTTATTTTTTTGTTGCGTGACAGTGAAAACGAGCTTTAAAATGCACACATCTCACACGTCACGCGAGGTCCATTTCTTGCCCCTCACGTGTGCTGTCGAACTGCTGTGAGTAGGAAAAATAGAGACTGCTCGCTGTCTACGTCTCGCCGGATGTCGCACAATTTTGTTGCAATACAAATTGTACAAAAAACTGCTTAATAATGTAGCATCACTTGCAATGAACATATTTCCCAGTAAAGCAAAAAGACGAACTAATGCACTAGTCAATTCCATCGCCAACCCGTTATTTGTGTTTTGTGGTAAATCAAATAAAGTTACAAAGTTACAAAACCCCCAAAGCCCCACGGATAGTGGGGATTTTACGGAGCAGTAGTGGGGCAAATACGTTAATTTTGCATTCTTTTCGTGCACTAGCCCCTGGAAAATTACCAAAAATTTAAACCTACACACATCTATCCCCGGGGTGGGGAGTCAGTTGACCATGGTCGATGACGTCAAACCTTCATGAAGGCTGTGACCCAGCTAACTTTCGACGCAAACTAGCAGCATTTGAAAGGCAATTCAGCCACTCACTCATGAAATATTAACAATTTGGATAGGATAAATTTGTTTTGTTCGAGACTATTCTGAATTTTGGCATAATTATGGCTAAAATTGGCAAAAAGACGTGGATCAGAGTGATCCATCCTGCTGTAACTGACCCTTACTGAGCTCCTCAATAGTTCGCCCCATGATCCTTTGCCAACTGCTACCCAACCTTCCCTGGGCTATGCTTTTTATGATATGGCTGTTCCGGTCCTAGCGCTAGCATAACTAACTCATGCAACAAATTTAAACAAAATAGATTAAACGCACAGACCCATGAAAACAATGTTTCTCTATTGTTGTTATGTGTTTGTCCAAAAAAGCCTACGAAGCTGACAAATTAACAATTTTGGTTTTTAACAGTTTAATACCTAACTTATGCATAAAAATAACTTTTTGAACCTATGATTTGTAGACTGTTACAAGAATCTCTGTCATACGTTGATGAGCTCATTATATCTGAACGTTTCTAAACCGTGTCAGTTGATATATGGCTTCTTTTTGTTTTAGTATAGAGGAGAGATACGATTCATGACTCGGTTCAAATATTTGATCAGTTAAGTGAGTCATTGGTTAAACTTGAATAGCGGTTCGTTGAGAGACAACTTATTAGGGAGGGGAAATTACCATGTGAATCTGTCCCTAGGGCCTGGGGTAAATCCTTTAATTGACCGCTCCGGAAATACCATAACATACCATAATGCTCTTTGTTTGTTACTCCAAAATTTTGCATAAGCATTGTCTTAAGTTTCTCTTGGGAGTTAAAATGGCCCCCAGAGAAACTAAAAACAAGGCTTATGCAAAATTTGGGGTGACAAACAAAGAGCATTATGGTATGTTATGGTATTTTCTGGAGCGGCGAATTACGAGGATACTTTTGTAAATTACCCCACTATTCCCCGGGGGTTTGGGGGTGGTGGTTGCAAAACGTCGCCGGACTAAAAGTCACATGAATAAGGTTATGTTAACACTATACCGCATAGCTTTTGCGCCGGCACGAAAACCATACCAGATAGGGCGTCGGTTCAAACACAAGAACGGTGATTTGGGTGCGATTGCTACAAAGGAGCGAGGCTACGCCGTGCCAATCTCTAAAGTGGAGGGCCACATTTCGGATAGGTGTTCATACTACAGTCCCGACTACAGTGCAACCCCGCTTCACCGACACCCGCTTGATACGGACACCTCATTATTATGGACAGTTTGCTTTGTCCCTAGGGAAAGAAAGCCTTTACATTTTCAACTGCCTTAATACGGACACTTTCTATAGCCTAGTCAGTGTCCGCATTAACGGGGCGGTCCGGGACTGTATACCGGATAGTTGTTCGTGTCGGCACGAAAAGTTATCCGGCATCAGTGTGAACATGACCTAAATTCACTTTATTAAGCTGCGTCTACAGCAACTGGAGTTTGGGGGTATTTACGAGCTTCGAGCTGATTACATTTAGAAACCATTCCCTTACTCCTTTGGTACGAGAAGATGGCCTGAGTAGGTGTGAGTGGCAACTGTTTCTTTTAATTTTGCTCTCAACGTCGCGGGGGAGAGGATGACCGTTCGCTCAGCAGGGGCGGATCTAGGGGGAGGGTGCAGGGGGTGCGCATCCCCCCCCCCTTGGCCGAGATGACCTGCGGTTTTCTAATACAACTGGTATTCTGCAAAAAAAAAAAATATATGTGGTTTATTGGTGTTGAAGTAGAGCAAGAGACGAGTGCACCCCCTCCTAAAAAAAATCCTGGATCCGCCCCTGCTCAGTTGCATACAAAATGGCATAGGGACGAAGGCAAGTAACCTGATTCTTCACAAAATGACGCCGACTGATCTGAATGAATGTTTGAAGGAGACTCGCCTGAATGTCCATTTTCAGACCCGAAGTTGGCTCCTCACGAGTTGGATGGAAAACTAGAATTCGCGAAAAGCGGTACTCTAAGTATCATCGGTGGATTTTTCCTAGTTCTTTAAAAGGTAAATGTCACTTCGCTCCATTTTCTCTTTCTTTCAAGTCACCGATAAAATATAAAGCTGGCAGAAAACGCGGAAACCAGGCACCCACGCGCGATTAGTTCCAGTTTTTTTACAATGAACACTGTTTTCCTATTTCAAAAAAAAAGCAATAAGCCGTTTGCACGATGGCGTCATCTTACTACTACGACCAGAATACTTTTCGTTTTTACTTTCATTTTTAAATTTGGCAATCCCTGCGAGGATTAAATAATATAAGGCCCTAATTTGCACAAGAAAGCAAAACACTGAAGGATTCTGGTCGTAGTAGTAAAACGACGTCATCGTGCAAATGGCCTATTGTTGTTTTGAAGTCGTTAACGTCTTTTGTTAAGGTGCCCATCACCGAAATTTTTTTTTTCTTCACTGAAACTATACCTTATTGAAATAACTTCTGCGAAAAAATTTTGCGATTTGAACAAAACGCGATTTATTTACCAGTTTTTGAAGTCTACATTTTTGCGGCACACCCGCGCTGCTGATCACGCAAACTAGCAGGCTCACATATGAAGTCATGTGACGTAAATTAAGGAACTCGCATTACCTTGCCTTCATCAGCTGTACGGATGACTCGGAGTTTGCGAGTTTAATACAGATGCCTTTCAGGTTACATCAAGTTTATCCCTTGCCTCTCTTCAACACTTCAAGTACTGATCAGCCCGCCAGCGAACATTCCAGAAAGCAGATATTCGCCGAATTCAAACTAGAGGACATAAAAGGGTTGGCCTTATTTTATGTCTTTGCACCGGACTAGTGTAAAAATATAAAATAAAGCCGGCGCTGTTACGTCTCAAGTACATGCGTCTAGTCGATATACAGTCGAACCTCTTTAATAAGGACACTGAAGGAGCTATAAAAAGTGTCCCTATTAACGAGCTAGGTGTCGGAATAAAACGGGTTAAATTTAGAGAAAATGTAAAGGTTTTCTTTCCCCAAGGACAAAGCAAACTGTCCGTAATAATGAGGTGTCCATATTTAGCGAGTCTCCGTAAAGCGGAGTTTGACGATCGATGGATGAGAAACATCCGTTAGATCTCTCAGACGTTTACACTAAAATGTGAATACCGTCTAGTACATGTACACTTTTACATCCAGACTTTAAACCGGGCCCCTCTGGACGTTTTGGCAGTCCTATAGCTAGTATAAATACGGCCATTAATGTGAGGTTCCTGGAGAAAGACTGTAGAGAACAGCTGACTCATACTGGTCTGTTTCTAGCCTGTGTGGCAGGTGCAAAAAGGGGAGGGGTAATCTCCATGCCTTTTGCCCTTCCTACTAATCTCCTCAGTACCCCTTTCCACGCCGCGGGACGGCGCAAATGGAAGTGAACACAAACGAAAAGCGGGAGAAGGGTGGGGAGTAAGGAGAGAGGAGATAAAGTTCTCTTCCCAGCTCGAGATGGCAGGAAAGCTGACGGATTGTCGGGAAATGAAGATATTTCATGATACTAAAAAACTATGCGTGCGAAAGGAACAACAGGTTGTAAAGAAAGTCATAGATTAATGTAGATCTAAGGGAAGACCTCCAAGGTCTTTCTGATGTAGTTCGAGATACTCTTGACTTAATGCCTCTTCCTCTCACTCTTACGATTTTTTTTCTATTACAATCACAATTATTATTATTACTATTACTACTCATTGCACTATTATTATTATTGTTATTATCAAAAATTATTATTGTTATTTATTTTCCCTTTCCTTCTTATTTCGCACTACTCTATCCGACCGCCTGGAGTAGGCTAATATACTCTAGCCTGTGTACTTGGCTGTTTTTTGGTATATTTTGTATTTTTGGGTGGGGGGGGGGGGGGTTTTCCCCGGCCCTGTTAGCTTCCGGGGGGTTGGAATTCTTTTTTTTCCAACCCACAATTGGGAAAAAAAAAAACACAAAAAAACGAACGGCACCCCCGGCTAACCAGGCCAAAAAAAACCCCCATTGCCCTTCCGGCCCCATGGCGTCCCCCTCTAGTTCAAATTTTTTTTTTTTTTTTTTATTAACAATTTTTTTTTTATTTTTTTTCCCTTTTTCTTTTTTTTTCCCCTTCCTTTTCCTCCGCGGGGGTGGGGGTTTATTTTCCTTTGCCGTGTGGTGGGGGGTTTTTTTTTGATTTTTTTTTTTTTTTGGGGGGGGGGGGGGGGGTTCGTCCTCGGCCAGTTCAGCTTTCGCGCGTCTGAATCTCTTACTTTACGAACCACAAATGGGAAAAAAAATAACACTAAAAAACGGACAGCTACCACGGGCTACGCAGGCTAAATATACTCTCATTGACCTATCGGTACCAGTGCGTTCCACTGTAGTTCAAAATATATAGTGGTTTAAACCCATTTATACAATCTTTATACAACATAACATTTGAACTTAATTTGCAACTGTTAATCTATTTAGCTGATACCAGCCTATCAGGCGAAACCCTTAGGGGACAGAAGATAGTTTCGCATCGTATACTTTTTTCCGTATTTCAGGGTGCGTTCGATTGATCCTGTTCCAGGATTTTTGGACCACTTCAACGCTACATGCATCTCAGTATTAAAGCTTATTACGCAAATTTCTAAATATTGCAAGCAACTGCAGTGAATGCGAAAACAACTTTTTTCTGCAGTTTTTTCCTTTTGCAGTTACGATCAATCAAACGCATCCATAATAGGATTAATGGCGAAAACTTACTGACCTCCTCTCCAGGTCTCTGGGGCCAATCATTTCATGGCGCTCGTCAAGACATTTTTGTCTGGTAAATATGTTAATTAAGGCGCTCATACATTTGATGACGCACAGCTCTCTCCAAGATATGTACTAGTTATAGCTATCGCTAAGTGCCAACGAGCAAAGATTTTACCAAAACGCGCGCGCTGTTGAATTTGTTCAGAAATGTCATGAAATGCAGTAATTGATAAAAAATAGATTGAACTTGACTCAGTTGCATTGAAAACAGTGCAAACTTAAAGCAAGGGGCACACATACACCAACCCACGACCTGGCCAGTACCTCACGCATGCGCACAGCCATATAACGCGGGCAGTGGCAGCCATGGACAGCTGTTTGCCCTAACTGGCGCTCATCAGCATGGCATAGCCATCGGTCATAGCCTGCGAAAACATCCGTTTCTCCACGCTCTTCGCCGCTGAGGACGTTCCGCGCGTAGGAACGTCTGCGACTCAGCGACAGAAATTCATACTGATGACGTAAAATATGTCCAGAATCCGGTCAGAAGCCCTGATTGGTCGACGGAGTAGTTACATTGTTTTAGCTATTGTTTACGAATGACAGACAAAAGAGAAAAGGTCACAAAGCTCAAATGTAAACGCGATAAATCTCTAACAAAACAGTCAATATTTGTGGAATATAGTCTTCTCTAGAACAAGCATTTGAGTTTTGCTGGAGCTCGTTCGCAAATGAACACAACGCTTTACCAAAATCGACCAGGAGAAACCTAAAATTGAATAAATTTACATTTGGAACCCCGTGACTACCGGATTTATTAAGTAAACATTGATTTGCATCATCAGTATGGAATTTCTGTCGCTGAGTCGCAGACGTTCCTCCGCGCGAAACGTCCCCAGCGGCGAAGAGCGAGGAGAAACGGATGTTTTCGCAGGCTACGTTGGTCAGTGACCGGGGAAAACCCGTGTGCGTGTGTTTTTTTTTTTTTTTAGGCGCCCCCGGCAACGGACCCAGTAGTGCAATGGTCAGTGCAATGGCCGAACGAAATCACGATACTTAACAGCGCCGGAGTGCAACGGCTCTGTCGAGCAACGTCTGAAGAAGGGTACACCAGTACGCCAAAATCCCCCAGGAATCGAGCCTGGCCCCGCCCAACGGGGCACACACTAAGCACACAACACATGTGAGAGCTGTTGGCTGGGAACCGCACCGCAGTTCTCCCACGACATGCGCGGGGAAGGCGGATCATGGGTTTGGTGTACGTGTGCCCCTTGTTTTAATTTGTCTTTCGGAAATAGTGAACTAAACTGTTCTACTGCATTAAGAATTTGAAATCCCGACTTTACGCGGCAAAGTTTTCGAGATATTGAAGTTCGTGTTTTTGTCCAAAGTTGCGCACACGTCATTTTGCGTACAATTTAGTGGTCTTATAAGTAAACTTATAAAAATCATTAAAATCATATTAAAGTCCGCGAATATATCAACGTACAGACTTTTATTTGGTCTCAATTAAAGGTAAAAAAAATTAATGGTGCGCCAATGGAGCCTTCCGAATTATTCTGCTTCAAAGACAGAAAAAAATTCGCTGCGTCATTATTTTTCTTAGCGGCATGCAATAAAAAATTCTAGCGGGCAAATGCGACAGATATCGCGAAGGATGGAAATGATCCACCCGACGACTGGTTGAAGACGGGATCAGCACGGGACTCACTCTCGGGACTCTCGTGGATTCATTCCCTGATTTGTATCACGCGTTCGCTCGAAAACAATGCATTCTCTTTACTGCATTACCTCATGGTTGCCTTACATTACTCTATGTTACATCGATTTGAGATTTTTTCTGCCCCTAGAACAATCGCGCACGGCTCTATTATTGGCAATTGGGGATGAAATTATGAATTTGTAAATTTCATGCACTGGTATCGCAAAGGTTTTGGCAAGCATGAATTTTTAATGTTTTCTTTTCGCAAGTGCGGAAGTTGCGCCTTTGTTCTTCTCTTCATTAGTCTCGCTTGCGTAAGTAGCGAGACTCATAATCTGCAGCGCGTTTTTCGCCCCCGGGGGGGGGGGAAGGGAGTCTGCCTTCTTCCCCTCGCCCCCCAACCCTGCCATCTTTGACCTCAGTCCAGCTTTCGCGCGGCTGTATCTATCTTACGAACCGCAAACGAAAAACACGCCAAAAAACAGACTGCAACCAGGCTACTAGAACTACTCGAGAAGCAACCATATTTTGTGCCACAGTTTTTATAATGAAAACAACGTATGGAAGAGACAGCAGTGATACAGGTTGTATATTTTACCGCCTTGATGAATTTCCAAGATTACCAGCTACAACAAAGAATGCGATTCTTATTAAGGGAAAAGATTGCCCAAAACTATTCGAGATACACGTTACTGAAGTTTGAGACACCTTTGAGTAAACAACTGTTAGAAGGCGCGGATCAAAATAAAGGCTATTGAAAATGAGCTTACTCTTCCGCAGAGAATTTTTAACTAAGAACGAGTACTTTTTATAATTGCAGGATATAGCAGGAGTAAATACTTCTACGATTCAGAAACTACTATTGCAAATAACGTTTAAGTGAAAAATAATTGAGAAACAATATAATACTATGAACAACAGTATTTGATTTCATTTTCAACCCAAAGCATTTGCTCCGCGGTAACATGCATGATAATCTTGAGCAACGTAAGTAAAACGAACAGAAATACACCTTGAGTTGTGATGCACTTGTCACTAGTCTCCGGTTGACAATAACATTTTAGACTGCCAGTCTAAAATGTTATGCCTAACCGTTTGTGAATTTTTCCATCCCTACGCATGATTAGCTGGATTTTCAACCTGAACAGCCTTTGAAGACGACTTTTTGGCGCAAACTGTAATCCATTCCTTGCTAAAGCACCTGTCAGACACTGCGAAGTTTCAGAAGTTTGAGGTATAAACAATTAACCACGTTAATGGGCACGAGTTATCGGCAAAGTTCTTCCTTTGTCATGTTAATGGCGTTTAAAGCATCCCAGCTGTGCTTATGATCGAGATACTGGTAGCGTACAATGCATACATAACCTACAGAACAAATAGAATCGACAGCGAGTGTTGTCCTAACAACCTCGTTCCCAGGGTTCCCTCACGAGATGGCGTGATTGAATGCAAGCCCGAAGTTGCTTAAAGTACTCCTTGGCAACAACGACAGTATATCGTTTCCATATCGGGCGAATTGGGAGCGAGCCGATGATTGTCTACAACGAATGAGTGATTTATCTGCATATCGCAACCACCTGTAATAACTGTTGAGATACCCTTCGGATATCTACGGTACCACGGTGCATTGTTCTTCAACATACCGCGCGATTCAACTGATCCACCTCCTCAATTCTTGCGATCCCTTCTGGATCCACTGACAGTCTTTAATCAGTTAGATCTAAAAAGATCAAAGTGCTTTCCGCATTCTAAAGAGGGTGTGCTAATTCTGTGGTCCCTGAATCAACAAGATTTTGAACCTTTTAATACAGACTGTAACAGAAAAACCTGAATAAACTACTGCCGACCATTGTAATTGACTATACATTTGGACTGATCAACCTGCGCAAGGCTTTCTAATCCACCTGAACCAATTGAGTTGTTCTCAGCAAGGTCTAAATAGACCAAAGTGCTGTTATGAATCTGAAGAGCCTGGGCTAGTTCTGTGGCCCCTGAATCACTAATACTGTTACTTCTTAGGTGGAAGTGAGTCAACGTACGATTTGACCTCAGGGCCTTTGCAAAAGCCGATGCGCCAGAGGATTTGACTTCATTACGCGACCAACCCAAATGTGTAAGACAACAATTAGTCTGGAGAGCGTCTGCGATATGACTTGCACCTGAAAAGCTAATTTTACAACCACTCAAATCTAACCGTGTCAATCTACAACTGTGATTTGACCGGAGTGCCTTTGCAATAGCTGCCGCACCTGAATTACCTATGCTGCGGTTCTCCTCTAGATTTAAATGGGTCAAAGTGCGATTTGATTCCAGTGCTTTTCCGAGAGCTACAACTCCTACTTTGCCTATATTGTTATCCATGAGATATAATTCCGTCAAAGTCTGGTTTGTTAAAAGGGCTTCTCCAAGTGCTGCTGCTCCTGAGTTGTTAATGTTATTGCGTGAAAGGTCCAAGTAAGTCAAAGTACAGTTAAAATGAAGAGCTCTTGCGAGGGCTGATCCTCCACTGGGGCCAATCATTTGAGAACGCTCGTCAAGAAGTCTGAAAAATTCAACGGGCTGGTCTTTGAAAAAGGAGCCATACATAAGACTCAGATTTAAGTACTGAAGGGCGCAGTTGGATTTCACAGCTTTGGATAGTGCTATGGCGACAGAATCGCCGCCGAAACGATTTTTGCTCAGATCGAGAAACATTAACACAGAATTGGACTTAAGACTTGTTGCTAAAGCTTTTGCTCCAACACCACTTATTCCGTTATTCGGTAGACTTAAATGCGTTAAAGTGCTATTCAATTGAAGTGCTTTCCCGAGTGCTGTGGCTCCTGAATCAAAGATCACGGCATGATGTATATTAACATGAGTCAATGTCCGATTCGTTTCAAGAAACTCCGCCAATGCTTGAGCTCCCTCATCGCCGATCAAGACATCACACAGATTTAGATGTGTTAAAACACAGCCTGACTGAGAGAACTCTGCCAGTAAGGTTTTTGTACCGACAGACTGCATCCAAAGAATGCTTTCTGGACTTCTTGACATACGATGGACAGCTAAAAAGACGTCACTTAAAGTAAAATGCACCAGCTTTTTCTTAGAATGAAAAATATGTTCAATTTTTTTTAACAGTAATGGGTCTAACGCACTGTCCACCATTAAATCTGTAAGACTGTAGTTGAACTTTAAATACTCAGAGTACACGGAGAAGGTACTTTCTCCATCATCATACACTGTCAATTTTAATTTTTTCAATGGAAAGCAGCGCGCTACCACACGTACCATTTTCTTCTGGTAATCCTTTAGTTCGTTATCACCATCTTCACACTTGGCAATAACATCAAGTGTATCACACACGACTTCCATAAGTGTTTCTTCGTCCTCGCTCAATGTTGTTATATATTTGGTCCAGTCGTGCGGATCGCTTTCAAAAATTTTGGCATCCAAAATGACCTCATCGTCCTCAGCGTTAAGTTTGTTTTGGTAGAAGAACGCACAAAGACGAGACACAACAGTTACTGCTGCTTCAGCATTCTTGCTTGACACCATTGTGATGAGAAATTCCCACACCTGCCAGTTGTCAATAGGACTAAGTTCATCCAACCGCAGACTTTCTTTCCCTTTGTCACCAGATAGCAGCTGATGGGCCAAGTAAAAGGCCGCAAAGTATTCTTGAAACGTTTTGTGAGTAAATGCGTAGGTCGGTGTTGGTCTGATTTTGCTCACACTTGGCTCACGAGAAAGAAACGGCAAACGCAGGAAATCCACAGTGGGCGGCGATTTCATCTCGTCTTGGGTGAAATACAACTGATTCTTAAGCAAAGCCTCAAATGCCATCTTCCCCAACTGATTTAGCTCACTTGCACATCGCTCAACCGGATCTTCATCGCCCAAAGAAATACCTCTTTTTACAAAATACCTTCTGAGAGCGCAAGCCACAAGGTCATCGTACATCTTGGTTGTCTTCGAAGGAAATTCTCCTCTTGTTTCTTCACAAAGAAGACATAACAAAGCTGTATTCAATGGATTAGCCGTTAATTCTTTGAGATATCTGTCACCATTTAACTTTTGTATCATTTTGTCAGCAAGACTTTGATCCTCGTGGTTGATGAAATACTTCTTGATGTAACTTTCAACGTCCTCTTGAGAGTAGCCAATAATTTCAAGAAGCGTGTCACAATAACGCCTCACCTTCATTCCTGCTTCATGTCGAGATGTTAAGATGAGATACACATTAGCAAAGACTTTGCCTTTAATCAAAGGTAGAAAACCCTGCACCAGATCGTCACGTAATTCGTCCAAACCATCAAGAACCAACAAAATTCTGGACTGATTGGAGCGAATAAAGTGAAAGAAATCTTCTTTTTCCTTCTTGCCTGCATCTTGTGGTAGCAGCTGATCATCAATAGCTTCCTCGATGCTGGCAGTTTTCATGTGTATGTCACGGCATTTCAACAGAAGTAACATCTTCACTTCAGAAAACGAACCATCAGATGGAATCTCCCCCATGGACCAATCATAAGCTAGCTTTTGACAATACGTAGTTTTGCCCATCCCAGGATTCCCCTCGATCAGCACCACTCTTGGATTGTCACACTCTGGGTGCGGCTTGAACACGTCTGTCATATTGACGGTGTCATCGGTTAGTTTTGAACGTTCTTTTTTCCTACTATTTATCTGCAATCTTGTAAAGATGGTCGATAGCTTCAGCTGTAGTTCATCTTCACACCATGGAAAGGGACACAGCACCGCGCCTTTGTAGCCTCGTCTGATAACTTCTACAAGTTTCTCAGGAAAGACTAAGGGCAGAAAAAGAAAATATGGTATAAATATCCCCAACTAAATAAAATGCATCTGCACTCAAATAAAAATGAGAATGACAGACGACAAAAGGTGACGAGAGGTCATCTTTCCCAAATTGAGCGTTCAGTCTGTACACGCAAAATATTCCTACCATGACGTCTTAACTCATACGGGTCTGCTTTTAGTTTATAAAGGTTACCCATACACGTGCAATGGCCAGCACTCATATGTCACAGTTTATTAAATACATACTTAAAAAAGGTCATTGGCACGATGACGTCACTTTACTACTTCGACCAGGGTTTTGTACGGAAGACCATTCACGCGTGACTGGGTGGCAAAAGTTGCTTTTCTCCACATACAAATCTACCTCATTTACGGCGGTCGTTGCAATCGCTTCTTTTGAGATATACGGCTGAAAGTTTACAGGTTACCTATATGCTCTTTCAGCTCGTACTAAGAAAATTTTTCAAAAGCGAACTGTTTTCGTGTTTACCGAAAGTTGATCACGCGATCAACTAATAAAAAAGGCCTATCCGTAACAACCCCGGGGACCTTGAGTAACGAGAGTAACCCATCGGGCTTATCTGCGTTGTACCTTCTCTACAGGATGTTTCAAAAGTTCGTTCCGATCGTAAATTGTGTTTTGCGCAAAGCATTTAATGCTTCTTAGGCAAATGTAAACTGATTCAGGTAAGAAATTTATCTAAATAACCGTTAAAAGCAATTTCAAACAAAAATTTGAAGAAATTATAATGTTTTTGAAGTTTTGCCCCAAATGTGCACGTACGCGAGTTTTTTCCTGCCATATTTTTCTTGCCCATTTTGTAGGTTTTCTATTTTCGTTCTTTGCCGTTTTCGTCAATTTTCTCCACTCTGTCACGAAAATGAAGGCCTACACTGTTTGTGCTAAAGCTGAGACATCTATTTTTTTGGTTCTCTCGCCATTCAGTCAAAGAAATTGTTAAACTGTTGACTGAAGTCTGAATGATATAAGTGAACAAGTGATCGAAAGTAAAAGACTTTAGAAGACAAACCAAGGAGTGTATGGCCGTCTTTTTTAAATGTGTGAGAAATGTTATCGAAAAAGCTGTAAGTATATGCGTAATAAGTCTGCCAGGCAGAGAGGTAAAAAAAAAATTCAACTTCACAATATCAAAGTTTGGAGCACAACGGTATGAAGATATATGACCAGCAAGGGATGGAGAGTCCTGAAGAGAAAAAGGCAGCAAACATGCAGACATGGTGTCAGAAGGATTTGGACTTTATAGCAAAGGGCGACCGGCTAACAAACTCACGTGATGTGAAGCCTCCGGACACCATCTGGATTATCGTTGACCAGAAAACATACAAAGAACCAGCCCCCAAATCACTGGACGAGCTAAGGCAGTGACTACGCTTCGCCTGGAAAAGTGTGTCTGTAGACACACTTTGGAAGCTCGTACATTCTATACCTCACCACTTAGAAAATGTCAGAAAACATAAAGAAAGACATTCTGGTTAGTGATATTTCGGTTATTCAATGTTAAATGAATAATGAATAACATACTAAGTTTTACAAAAGGTATTTTTAATAATCAGTGAAATTTGAGCGAAGAAAAAATCGGAACGAACTTTTGAAACACCCTATAGATCCCATACACTGCTAACTCAAGTGTGGTCTCATGACTGATTTAGAACATTCAGTGATATACACCTTGGCGTACTGAATACAACTTTTCCTGATAACTATTCGTCAACGTTGCGCTATTGTTATCAAGATACCGTCGGTTGCATCTGAGCGTGGACACTAGACAAGAAACATGTTCTAATAGGGTGCACGTTCCGCTAATTTTTTATTTTTCTCATCTTTCAGGCATATCTAGCGCTCAGAAACAGCTCACTTGCCCCAAGAAATTATTCTGAACGGCCAAAAATTCTTACAAAGGATATTTTGTTGAAACAAAACAAATCAAATTGACAACAGCCAGTCCTACACCAAATTTCGAATGTTTGACGTCGAACATGTCATTTTTGCACCCAATTAAAACATGCTCTTTCCTTAGGTGTACATGCTTAAATGCAACAGACGGTATTAGGACTTTTATAAATAAAATTGACTGTAATTTAGTTATCACTACAACAAAACATACCAAATGGCATCAATGGGTCCTCAATAGAAGCATTTGACAAAACAGTTTCTTTTACTGTCAAGCTATGAAACGTTTCTGTGTATGAGAGATAGTGAAAAGGAAAAACATCTTAAAATGAACAATGCAAAAATGTACTTTTACATCTAACAGATGACTCATGCAAAAGAATGGGACAAAATCAGACTCGTCATCTTTCCTTGTCAACTTAATGTTAATAGTCCTCTAGCCGAGGTCGGAAAATTGTCGTTTCGTTCAACCCACGGGTCAGAAAAGGTCTGATACCGGATTTTTGATCAAGACCTCTAGATTATTGCCTAATAATTTGTGGTATAGGTTTCGAGTAAACGGCGTTTTTATGTCACGAACCTTTCGGTCCTGCACGAAAACGAGGCTGGAGCCAGAATCACCATTAACTTCCTAATTCTTTGTTTAAAAAAATCGCTAAAAATATGGTAAGTTACTTACTGTTCAAAGACGTTGACCTCTTTCTCAATTGTGGTTAATAGGATACTTTTATAAGTTTTTCACAAGTTGCCATCTTGGTATGCGAGTGCGCATGGAATTGGGACAACCGGAAGCATATAACCCCGAAGCGTATAACTTTGTCGCAATGCTCGGGTTTTTTAGGGAACCAATCAAAATTTACTTCCTAATATGGAATTACTGATAAACGGGATTGTCGTGCGAGTGCTCTTTACGAAAACTTGTATGCGGCGCAAAAAGCATTTACTGTTTTACAAGGTAATATTTGACAAAAAACGGAATACGCTATTAATCTCCAAATCGACCAAGACTGAGTTAGTTCCTCCTGACAAGACAAAGTCAACTACCAATGACATGCACCGTATTAAAAGAGAAGCGATTTCTTAAAGTTGTTACTTCAAAAACGATTTTTGCCTGACCATTAGGGCAAATAACCTTTAAAAAAATCAGTTACTATCTATCTAGAATATTTAAACTAGTAACACATATTTTCAAAAAAAAAATTCACTAGTTGCTGAACTGGAAGGTATAAATTGTATAAAATTCCCTGACATCTTCGCAGAAGTGATGCGAGTAATAAGACACTGAATAAGAAGGATGAAACGCAAGTTAATATTAAAGACTCAGATGCGGCGATCATGTTTTCAACTTATGTTATGAATGAACAAAAAGAAAACAATAAACAGACAAATTGTTTCTTGAAAATTTTCATTCGAAAATCCATAAGTTTACCGTTAAAAGCAACTCACGTAACACCGACTGGATCGTCAGGATCCGTTTCCACAAGTAAAATCGGCCGAGCACATGGCAAAAATTAACACTAAAATTATCTGTCTCAGATCGGGCGCACTAGTTTCCCAATTTTTCTTGAAAACTCTATCAAAAATATATAAAACGTCTATGAAACATTTATAAACACATAAATTTCCTTTCATCATCGTACTTTCCTTGAGCATAATGTGTAAAATGTAAGTTTACCTGAAAATTCTCTTAAACGGTTGCTAACTTGGTCGCAGTTCAGAAAAGGACAAGCTCCTCCGTGAAAGAAACAACGTCGAAGTCCTCGAAGGTAAATTTCGCAGCTTAAGACTTTTCTTTGTCCCCAAAAAGAAAAAAAAAACCTTTTACATGTCACACGTCTAATCAAAACTGCCATACATGTGTTCGCTTACTGTTCTGAATGAATTAAAAAATCTACACTCAGAAAAAAAGATTCCGTTCCGACTTCGTCGGCGCCTTGTATATCATTTTGTTTGTAGTCACCATGCTGGTTTTGCTGAATGACAACAGAAGTTGCAGATAACTGGTTTGCCGAGGTAGATAGGTTTGCAGCTAGTAGCCTGAGGATGATCTTTGTCGGTCAAAGAGGCTGCAAACGCATTTTGCTGATTTCGGCGAGAGGCTTTGCGATATCGTGAAGAAATGTAAACATCCTTGTCTTATTTCGTCGCTGGTCGATGTTTTCAAGCCATACCGCTTATAACTTTGTGGCTCTTTATGTTTTCTCAGGGTTGCATTTTATAGCAGCATAATTACTTTATCTTTTATGCCACGAAACGATTTATGTCGGTTGTAGACATACATGTATAAGCGTTGCAAGCTCAAAGCTTAATTCTCTGATTCCATATTTGGGCAAAATAATTTTCCGTACTTCTGATTGGACGGCTGCGTCGGCTAAAAAACCCGAGAATGGTTCTAAACAGATAAGGGGAATTTAGACGCTTCGGGGTTATATGCTTCTGGGACAACTCATAGCACAAAGCCTCTTTCGTATTGATTTGTAGGGTGTTAGAAGCAATATGTAGCCGCCCAAAGAGGTCTTTGTCAGCGTTATACAGTAATACACCTTGTCATCTGCAGCCTTAACATTTTCTCGGACATGGTACTAAATGTATTTACCTTCAAGCTTGGAAAAGGATCCTAAAGATCTACAGTATTAGTGTTCAAAGTTTTTCGTCTGTTATCGACCTTTTTCATTACTGCTAACAAGGCCCTCTGCAACATTTGAAGTCAGTATTACGCCAGTAGCAAAGTTAACTAGAGACTCCATTTCTTGGACGAAAGGGTTACTCAATAAACCAAACAAGGGAAAAACAGTCAACAAGCTTCCTGATACACTTCCCCTCTTCTATACGACCTCAACCTAATCAGCAATATTTTGAGTCAGGAGTCAACCCGTGTCTTCTTTTCATGCTTTGGAACAGCCTACGCTCCTGAAGCAATCCATAAATGCTGTATTTTTCTCTTTTGAGTACGAAAATAGACAATTTCACGTAATAAAATGTAGCCTTTTTCTCAACGATCTCTATTTCTTATTAAAAAACCTCTCCGCCTGTCACGTCCATAGGGCGACTTTCTATATGTGAAGTGCTACAAAAATGTTTTTTTAATCTATCCTTTACTTGCAAAAAATTAATAAAAGAAAACAACTAATGCTAAACGAAGTACAGATATTTAAAACTGGTTCTTTGAACGAAAAAAGAAAAACAATAAAAGCGCTATTTTCCTTTATTGAGCTATTTTGAAAAAGTAGCTCATATGTCAGTGGTGTGAGCGTATGTATCTTTGTGGCTTTGTATCTTTGTAACTTTGTATCTTTGTATCTTTGTATGTTCGGATGTTTGTTGCAAGAGCCAATAAGGTTGAAGGTACTATGAGTTGATGCTTAGGAACCAATGAGATCTTGGCATCTACTTAAACATGACATTGCTAAAGGTCGAACAAGGGCACTTTGAGACCGCCATCTTGATTCTTGAAAATTTTTTCGTCTTTTATTATGGCTACAGGTGTTTGGAAACATTATATTAAATATCTTCATGATTCAAACGCTGTGTACAGTGATGCAGCTGTTTAAGGGTTCATAATTGTGTGGATGCTATTTCTGACCGAATTCGGCTATCGCGAACGGTACTGACGCACGTATTTATGAGTTGTGTTTCACCTGCTTCAAGGTAGAGTATAAAAGATCATATATTTTCAAAGCTCTTCCAGTGAAGCAATAATTGATATTTAGATATAGACTTTAATTTGAAAGTATGCGGCCTATAAAATGTGGTTTTACAAGTTTGAAAGGCAGCTTATTTTTTTTAAAGCTGGACCGAGTATTAAGCTTACAGCTTACCGAGTATTGTTAATCCTGTAAACAAGCTTTAAAAATACTATTCTCTCGCTTACAAAGTTCAACAGACCTTTTTCGTTCCGGCAAAACAGAAAAAAAATAATAAGTGAACAACATGATACATCCTTCCTGAATACTAAGCATTACAGATATTGAAACGTATTTTATTTAGTAAAGATGCGTAACTTAAGTAGAAACAGTAGCGTTAGGGAACAAAATTGGAAGAAGCTAGTTGACATAGATAATGTTTTACTGAGTGGAGGAACATGATATGAGCAGAAATATATTTCAGCAGTTTGATAATTTTCTTGGAAGTTAATAAATGTTAGGCTATCAACCTTGACGTTGCATGAAACATAATTTAATTGCAGATGTTGTAATGAAGCCGAGGTGATTTCTTAAAATCGTTGAGAAAATTTTGTGGTAAACAATTTGCGTTTTTTTACGTACGAATTGTAAAAGGGCCAAAGGCCAACATCTTCACGTGCAAATTGTGTGCATGAGTTATTTTTATAATTCTGTTTACTAGATTACCGTGTGATAACTCGAATTTCCTCACGTACGAACCACGAAAGGGGGCAAAGTCCAACACTTTCACGTGCCAATTGTGTGACTGTACATCTCATGCAGATTGGCTTTTCACAATAATAATAATAGTCACTTGAACGTTTGAAGACCTGTTTCGTTTTGTAACCAATGCCTGAAAAAAGGCTCTTGTCTTTTAAGAAGCAATAGCTTTTAAAACATGAAGAAATAAGTTGTCGGAGTTAAGGACTGTTTCACTGAGTAGAATCGCACGTGAAAACCTCGTGAATTGTGATGATGCAACCATCTACCACAATGATAAGAATCTTGGTATTTCTTAACTACTCGAATTCGATGAGTCACGTTTTGGCTTAAGAAACTCCGAGGAAACCTTAGAGTTTTCCTTCTAATCAACGTTTGGTGAGTAGACATTTATTTTACTCTAATGATTTGTTTAACTTGCACCAAATGTAACAGGGAAAGACAGAGGAAAGTGAATATATAGCATGAGGATCGACGCAGCTGAGCGTTTCGCGTTTTCATTTATGTACGGCAATACCTAATTCCGCGCAAAAACCCAGTCTACATTTAGGACGAAAAAGGTAGATTCATCACTCTTGGTAAGGTTACACTGAAGCATTAAAGTTACACTGAAGCATTCAAAATAGCTCATGCACGTTTAACGTGCCTATGTTTTTAAGCTAGTAATTTGTCCTTGTGCAAGCTAGTTACGCGATCAGCACGTCACATTGCTGACTCGAAAATATATAATCATCTCCTTTGTTAAATTGAACATTGAGTTAGTTACCTTTTTTTAGCAATTTTCAACAAAGAATTATTAAGTAAATGGTGATTCAGGCTCCAGCCTCGTTTTTATGCTGGACCGTACGGTATGTGGCATAAAAACGCCGTTTACTCGAAGCCTATACCACAAATCGATCGTACAAATTATTAGGCAATGATCAGTAGGTCATGTTCTACCAAAATCCGGTATCAAACCTTTTCTGACCCGTGGGTTGAACGAAAAAACAATTTTCCTACCTCGGCTACTGGACTATACGAAACTTGCAACATTTTTGGTAAGGGGCAGGTGACAAAGAAGGTTAGAGGGGTACTGTTAAATGTGATAAAAAAAAAAAAAAACAGACTGATGGGAGCAGTACAATCACGTCAATTGTACAGATCATACTCAACAGAAAAAAAGGACAGCAGAAGGCGTGTTAGCTTAGCTGTTTTGGTGCAGATGGAGAAAATGGCAGAAGATTTTCCACATTTTCTGACAAGGAAGTAGTCGAACTACTGCCTAAAACGTAGTAAGAATAGCAAAAAACAAGGCTCAACGGATGACAATTGCTATAAGAAGAATGTCTGCTAGAATAAACAACCAGTCTTATCCTGAAACTTCCAAATACCAAGAAATGAGGGGAACTGTTGAAGAAATATGCATTATCCATATGATTGATATGATATGGTATAGTATGATATGATATGATATGAAAGGGAGAATTAAGCATATCTTGGACAGTGACGTGTTCAAGAGTGAGCCCGAAGCTCACCCTTATTGACCTGCTTAATTCTTCAAATCATACTCAGCCATATTCACTAATATTGCTAAATATATTTACCATGTATATAAGGAGGCATTGAGTGCCACTAAAACACCAGCGTACTCAGGGCAAGGGTCCTTTGTTCTTTTTTTTTCTTTTCTGTTTCAAGTTTTAGTCAGGGAAAAATAGCAGAAAGTGAAACAAATTAAAAGAACAAAGGATCTTCAACCCAGCTGAGAGTCAGTGTCATAACGACACCCAGAGGCATTCATACCTTCAATGTTAGTTATCGTGTTTTCAATACCCATCACTTTTTCCTCAAATTGTCCCGTGCGGTTCTCCAGACTTCCAATTCTTTCATTTGCATCTCCTACAGCAAAATGGTAATGAGATGTTGCACTTGAAATTACATTTAAGACATTCCTAACAATTTAAGAAACTATTAGGAAGAATAAGCATGTTACCTTTTTCCATGTTAGCATTGAATGCAATGAACTATGCAAAACTCATTTATTGATGCATACTTTATACGGGGCATATACCGTAAATGACCTTATAGACGCCCACTTACAAAATAGTAAGTGCCTCAATTATCTAACTAGAGTCCCCTCTAAGCTGGAAAAGTTGTATTACGCCTCTCTCTAATAAATGTCCCCTGTCTAATAGACACTCACAATGAGAATCACTTCAAAATACTAGAAGGAATAAGCAAAAAGGAGCAAATTCATTTGATTCATTTATTTTTTTGCTTGCTTAACAAGGCTTTGCGTATTTCGTCTTGTAAAGTTCAATGTCAAGTTACTCAAGTTCAAAGTAAGGATAGACTAATGATGACAACACGATTTATTTTTTATTTTATTTATTTACATTTGCCACATAGAATAAATATGACAGAAAGAAAAGGGAAATATATATATATATTATTACTAAGATTGCAAATTTACAGGGCAAGAAAAGCTACGTAACAAAAATAGTTCAAAATTAAATGTAATATTAAGTGACTTAACTTTTGTAATAGATAGAGTGGCGAGGAAGCGCAATAGAAGCCAAATAGCTTGTAGAAATTGGGCTCCTCATACTTAATTATGATTTAATGTAAGCTGCCATATCATGGTCAGGCGAGTTTAATTTATAGCTCTCTCGATAAGGTATTTTTCTAATGAAGTTTTGAAACTAGAGTAACTTGTCAGGTCCTTAAGATTATGGGGAAGGGAGTTCCATGGTTTAGGTCCTAGATGGAGGATTGTCAACTGTTTAATGTTTGTTCTACAGGCGATTAGTAACAAAGGTGGTGTTAAACGTACAAGGAAGGAGGTTATTATGATACGAGTACATAAAACACGCAACAAAGAACGCATTAATGTTACAAATGTCAAGGATATTAAGAGTCCGAAAAAGAGGTGCAGTATGGGCAAGATTTTCAGCTCCACAAATGATTCTGACGATGCGTTTCTGTAGGTAGAGAATCCTATTCAACTTGGATGGAAAACTTAAGCACCAAGCAATGTTACAGTAGTTAAGACACGGGTAAACCAATGTATAGCATAAGGATAACAAAGATTTAGAATAAAGAAAGAAGCGAGCTTTACTTATGATTCCTATAGTTTTTGATACTTTTTTAACAACATGATTTATGTGATATTTCCAAGAAAGATGCTGATCTAATAAAACACCAAGAAACTTTGTCACTTCAACCTGTTGCACAGCAATATTATCTAGGGTAATTGTATCACTAACAATAAACCTGAGCAAAGATTCTTACGTCGATGTTGGGATTTAAAATAGCGCTACTGATCTCTAGACGACCTGGACGAAACAATCGATTGAAGTGGATATTATGCTATTTTAAAACTCTCTCTATGTTTTTCGCTAAAAGCAAATTAATTTTGCTTGTTACAGTTACATTTTTTCCATTCGCCAATCAAAGCATATTTCAACTGAACGCTTGTGAAGACAGAGAAATATACAAAACCTTGTTCCCGTCAAATGCAGTACTTCCACTCGCTCCAACATTTGACTCGGCGTTTGGAATTCTCAATCAATAAAAAAGAAATCTAGCTCGATATGCTACCTGATTATATCGAAACACTTGGATGTTTTAGCGACACAGAAACGTGGTTAACTGGAGAAGTCTTGGAACAGTACAGTTGCAGAGATCTTGAATACCCTAAAAGACTGTGAATTCTACGACGTTTCCAGAGTTAGCAGGACTGGTGGAGGAGAAGGTGTGTTCTTACAGAGAGGTTTCAGATTGAGTCTATTCCCTTCACATCTATGGAGTACTTAGATCTTGATATTTCCTATGGCAACTCCACTTTAAGACTTGTCACTACTTATAGACCACCGCGTTCCAAGAAAAACTGTTCCACACCAGCTACCTTTTTTAGTGCTCTCTACACTACTGGAAACTCTTACCACCGCCTCTGGCTATCTGCGTTGAACGGCGATTTCAATTTCCACATGGATGTTGACACTGACACTGATGCAAATAATTTCAAAGATCTGCTCGAGTCGGCAGGCCTTGCACAACATGTGAAAGGCCCCACTCATCGCAGCGGACACACCCTTGACCTCATTATTGACCGCCAGAACGATACCGCGCTTTCTTCCTTTACGACTCCGATGGATCTTCCATCCGATCACCATGCTGTACTCTGTTCTATGGCGTTTGCAAAGCCCCCTGTCTCCCAGTCACAATTTATACAGCGTCACCTTAAAGACGCCGTCGACTTGGACGCTCTCAAGGCTGACATTCTGAACTTTCCACTCGGAGGAAAATTCCAGGACGGTCGGATCCAGATAGTCTGGTTCAACTTCATAAAATAGTAGAACGTCATGCTCCGGAAGAATCTCGAATCATCACACTCCGCCCTCACGCGCCTTGGTTCGACTCAGAGCTTCGTAAGTTGAAGCGAGAAGAACGCCGTTAATAGAGAGCCTACAAGACATCAGGGTTGGAGATTCATAAACAGATCTACAAAGATCAATGCCGCCTATATACGAGAGTACTGGATTACTGCAAGTCAAAGTACTATATATCTATTATTGAAAGCGCTGACCAATCTAAACTGTTTAGACTCATTGACGGCATGTTCAAAGTTAATCCGGTCCCTGTTCGTCCTAGTCACACCACGGTTCAAGAACGTATTGAAATGTTTTAGTAGACACTTTGTAGACAAAATTAGGAAGTTGCGGAACAACATAGCTAGCTGCCCTGGTCAGAGTTCTCTCACAGTTACCTCCTCACCCAGTACGAGTACCCCATCGGAATTCCAGCTAGTTTCCGCTGCTGCTGTGCGCAAAATCATCGATAAATCGCCGTCTAAATAGTGTCAAAGGGACCCAATCCCTACTCGGACACTTACGGTTTTTTATTGAGGAGCTTCTACCAGTTATAACTACAATATAATAAACACGTCATTGCGAGAGGATGTTTTCCCTAACGCACTCAAAGATGGCCTCCTTCGATCCAAATTCAAGAATATCAATGCTTTATCAGATAAAGAGGCTAAACTTCTCGAATGAGTAGCTGCTTCCCAAACTAAGCGCCACCTCATAGAGCACCGCCTTCTTCCAGGATTGCAAGCTGCATACCAGCCGTTTCACAGCACAGAAACCGCCCTGTTAAGAGTTCACAATGACATTCTACGTTCCATCGAAGACGGGAAGAAAGCAATCTTGGTCGTTTTGGACCTACATGTATCAGCCGCATTCAATACCATTGATCACGGTATCCTGATTGACAGGCTCCGTACACTGATTGGTGTCACCGGTACAGTTCTCGAGTGGTTCAAGTCTTACATTCTAGGACGATCCCAAAAGGTTGTTATCGGATACACAGAATCTAAACCTCAGCTGTTGACGTCCGGCATCCTACAGGGGTCTGTTCTAGGACCCCTCTTATTCATACCATATTTCGCTCCACTAGGGGCCGTTATAGAATCCTACGGCCTCAATTGCATGATGCACGCCGAAGACTCTCAAGTAGTATATAACAGAAAATCCAGAAGATGAGCTGTCCACTAATACTAATCTCGAACAATGCTTGTGTGATGTTCAAGCTTTTTTCACAGATAATATGCTTAGTTGCTTCTGTTGTTTTTTTTTTTACTTTTTTGTGGAACTGTGGTGTAACCAATTTTTTTTTTCTTTTCTTCTTTGCAGTGATGCACTGTTCTGTATTCTTGTATGTTGATGTTGTTATTGCACTTATTTAAAACAAATAATAATAATAATTATTATTATTATTATTATGGAAAAAGAACCCTTTTGGAAATTAAGGGACAAAATCAATAGAAAGTACACATCAAGACACAAGAAATGAGAATTGGCTGTTAGGGTTTAAGCATGATCACCTTGAAAAACGTTTAGCCTTCCAACCATCTGTTTCATCCAGTCTTGCAAAGTAATAGCAATATTCTCCAGCTCTTGCCGTACTTTCTCCTTTTCCTGGACAAATTCTACAGACAAATTATCCACATAATGTTGCAAAAATTTTAGATCTTGCTGGACAAGTTGTACCAATCCTGGGTCTGCTGGTGAGATCATACACAACAGAGTTCCTGTTAAAAAAAAAAGAGACGATTTGTCATTAATTTCAACACAGCATGCAGAGGAATGCTCTCAAAGTGGTGCCTTTCAACAAATGTGGTGTCAAGCAATGTCCCAGTTAGTTCAGTCAAAATCACTCGGATACAACAAAGTCTCTCCGATAATCAGGCGGTCTAGAGGGTGTCCGGTTGTTTCCTGTGTAATGAAGTCAATACACTGCAGAGTTCTAAAGTTGTTTCACTAGATTTAGACCGAAGTATACTCTCAGCACCTCAGACAATCTAATTAGGATAACAAAAGTATAAATGCATTAATTGACATGAGCATGCAATTATCTTAAATTTATCTGTATAAAGAGTATTACCCTTAGTTTCCCAGTCTTTTAGTTCTCCAAGGAGTTTTGCTTCATCTGCAGCAGGTAGAGCCATGACTCTTACCAGGTGCTCCATCTCAAAAAAACTCTGCTGAAACTTAGTAGGATCCCACTTACTGAAGACACAGTGCGCCCAGTCATTTCTGACATTCCTGACATCACCAGCTGCAGCTTGCATGGCAGCTGAGAACACAGGCACACCACCAAGCAGTGTGAGTACAGCTGAAGCATCACAATGGTCATCAAAAGCATTGAACTTGGCCATGAAGTTTTCAACATACAACTTGGCAAAGTCAATGTGAGATAACACTCTACAATCAAACAAGGAAAAGTTGTATTTTCCACCAGGAAGCTTTGGATGATGACTGTTACCATTGATATTCTCATACTTTAAAATCTTTCTTGGGGGCCATCTTTGAAGACGACCAGATGTACTTTGTGTATGAATATTGTGGCTTGTCTTGAGATTGTTGTATTCCTTATCAACCTCTTGTTCCACAAAAGGACGGATCTGTGGCACAAGGATCTTGTTGAGTGCTATTCCAATGACAAGCCATCGTTTCTGATTATCTGTCAAACCAGCGCAACTTAACCTGAAGATTAATGATCACACAAACAAATAAAACTTTGCATTACAGCTCTGGGTCTGTATATTAAACAAACGGTCCAACCTGCCATGGAAATCACCCAAAATGTGAAGATTTAATTGTAAGCAACAATTTGTTGCTTGTGAAACCTTCCTGAAGAGGTCCTGACTTATCTCCTTTTTAGCAGAAAATTCATTGTAAGCAACTTCTAAGTTACATTAATTGTCACTCTTCCATTGTCCCATGTTGTCACTAAAAGTTCTCGTATACTCTGAGTAGTGTAGTATATACAGTGAACAAAGAGACAACACAAAACATTAAGAAGTTGCTTAAAGGTGGTTAAAATGATGGAAAACTATAAAAACCGCATTACTTTTGCTGTCATGGCCAAAAGACATGGAACAAGAAAGTTGTATTGATGAGGATGAATATTCAGGTTAAGAAAATCAGGTGGAAATGACTGGCCTCACTGCGTTCCATTGAATCTATTTATTGTTCAGCCACAGAGTCTTTGAGAGGTAAAAGGTTCATGCAAAAAAGTCCCATCCTCAGAGACCCAGGGCAGTGAGTCAGGCCGGAGGAAACTTGAGGCGCGACCAAAGTTTTCAAGCACGGGTGGAAGAGCCCCTGGGTACCGACTCTCACAGGACCATTTCCAAACAGTCAAGTCAGAATGCTGGCTCCTGATTGGGCACAAACAATGCTTTGTATTATTGTGCCCAATCGGCGAACGGTTTCTCCTGAGTTCTTTTCGTGAGTTCGTACATGACTGCTATTATCTCGCCACAGTAGCATGGTTCGTTCACCAAGCTTTCCTAACCAGACAAAGGAACTACTGATGAGTCGAAAAACGTTTCGGATGCTATCAGCAGGAGCAATTCAATTTGCACTGAGAAAATTCTGTTTCCGATAGTAATAATAGGAAGTTTAAGATGCGGTAGCGACAAGAAATCGAAAAAAGTAATTAAGCTTGACGAGGCAAAACAACAACTTTGGGCGTGCATCACGCTCTGTTGTACATTTCTTTGCCGTCACTGCAGGACTACCACATGAAAATGCCTAGTTTCACGTTTTGTGAAGGACGTAAACAAGCAATGAGTGACAAAATTTTCTTTCTCCTTATGAACTTGGATATGGTTGATAGAAATTCAGCTCCAGAAGAGTTCCCTTGCATTTAACAAAGTAAGCGAGTTGGAATAATCACGATAGAGATTCACTTTCATGCGACGTTTTCGTGGCTGTCAGTTATCGTGGCATCTTAAACTCCCTAATATTTACGAAGACGTGATCGATGCAAGCGTGAATACCCGTTGTAAGCTCAAGCTTGTATTTTCGGAAAAGTGTCTTTAGTTTTCGGGTAGACAATATTTTGAAATGGAGAGTTTATATCAAACTAAAAGTTTTCTGAATTATGCGTGTATTTCTTTGGTGCATGAGCCAGACAAGCCGTGATCAAGTCAATAGCTGTCATGTACGAACTCACAAAAAGAAGTCAGGAGATGCTGTTCGAGGATTGGGCACAATAATACAAAGCCGTTTTGTGCCCAATCAGGAGCCAGTATTCGCTTTAAGACCATTTGGAAGGCACTAGGGGCGCGATCCATTCAACCAAAATTCCAACCGGTCCGACCGGGAAAAGAGGACCACCTCAAAAGGTGGACCCGTTTTTTCGAAACTTTTCCGGTTGGACCGAACCGATCCATTGAGTTTTGGACCGAAATTTCCGGAAAGTTTGGTTGAATGGATCGCGCCCTAGATAACATCGACCTAAACCAGGTGAGTCATCGATATGTCAGCGGCGCCTTACAAAATGACTGAAATGATCCCGTCGACTTCCGCTCACTTGATCGATCGCAGTGAAGATGTTATATTTGAGTTAGTTTGAGTCATAAAACGGTCAATACTGTCGTTTCCAGTTTATATCACTAAAAAAAGGTTATATCTGTAATAGACTCAGCTATATTGCATTGAACGACGCGGCTTATGGTGTTCCCAAGGAACGCTGGTTTGAGTCGATGTTATTTAGGGCGCTTTCCATTCATCAAAAACTCCGGATTTAAATTTCGGAAACTTGACGTGCTATGGAACGGTACATTCCGATTGCACAGACCCGACCCAAGCCACCGCGCGTTTTGTTATTGTGGCTTCGCAGCACACTCATAATTACGCTCTAAAAGAGAAAAGTACATACTGTTTATATCCCAAAGAACACTCGACTGTCGAAAAGGGGCGGTGGAAAACTAAAGGAGGAGGAATCCTATTTCGTGTAGAAAGCCTATGAATGCAAGTGAAGGTAAAAAATTCATGTGAATTGAAGCGATACGTTTCTCAGAATATTCGAACGATTCGAAGCCTTTCCTGGAACTGTACGGTAAATAAATTCGGTGTTTTGGCCAATTTGTAGTCAGCCAGGCTTTCATTTCAGCTTAATTGATAAATTGCTTCAGCCCTGAGTGTAGCGCACGTGTTTTTCGTAAACGAAGAAATTCTGCAGAAATGGCGGATCAGTTTAGTTTTCTGGGCAAACGAGCTCGCCCAGAAAACTAAACTGATCCGAAATGGCTTCAGATGCGTTGTGGATCGTAAGCTTCAAATGTATAGTCAAAGGCTACCAGGAATGCCGCTTTGACGTCACGGATGGCGAAGTCAGAGCCAATCGAACTCAATCCATTTAATTGTGTTCGATTGAGTTCGGTTTTCGAACTCAATCGAACACAATCAGACGGATTGAGTTCGATTGAGTTCGATTTGTTCGATTGAATTCGATTTGTTCGGAAATCGAACTCACTGAAAGTGTGGTGTTCGATTTCGTTCGATTGCCGAACTCAATATTGAAGACGACCAGATGTACTTTGTGTATGAATATTGTGGCTTGTCTTGAGATTGTTGTATTCCTTATCAACCTCTTGTTCCACAAAAGGACGGATCTGTGGCACAAGGATCTTGTTGAGTGCTATTCCAATGACAAGCCATCGTTTCTGATTATCTGTCAAACCAGCGCAACTTAACCTGAAGATTAATGATCACACAAACAAATAAAACTTTGCATTACAGCTCTGGGTCTGTATATTAAACAAACGGTCCAACCTGCCATGGAAATCACCCAAAATGTGAAGATTTAATTGTAAGCAACAATTTGTTGCTTGTGAAACCTTCCTGAAGAGGTCCTGACTTATCTCCTTTTTAGCAGAAAATTCATTGTAAGCAACTTCTAAGTTACATTAATTGTCACTCTTCCATTGTCCCATGTTGTCACTAAAAGTTCTCGTATACTCTGAGTAGTGTAGTATATACAGTGAACAAAGAGACAACACAAAACATTAAGAAGTTGCTTAAAGGTGGTTAAAATGATGGAAAACTATAAAAACCGCATTACTTTTGCTGTCATGGCCAAAAGACATGGAACAAGAAAGTTGTATTGATGAGGATGAATATTCAGGTTAAGAAAATCAGGTGGAAATGACTGGCCTCACTGCGTTCCATTGAATCTATTTATTGTTCAGCCACAGAGTCTTTGAGAGGTAAAAGGTTCATGCAAAAAAGTCCCATCCTCAGAGACCCAGGGCAGTGAGTCAGGCCGGAGGAAACTTGAGGCGCGACCAAAGTTTTCAAGCACGGGTGGAAGAGCCCCTGGGTACCGACTCTCACAGGACCATTTCCAAACAGTCAAGTCAGAATGCTGGCTCCTGATTGGGCACAAACAATGCTTTGTATTATTGTGCCCAATCGGCGAACGGTTTCTCCTGAGTTCTTTTCGTGAGTTCGTACATGACTGCTATTATCTCGCCACAGTAGCATGGTTCGTTCACCAAGCTTTCCTAACCAGACAAAGGAACTACTGATGAGTCGAAAAACGTTTCGGATGCTATCAGCAGGAGCAATTCAATTTGCACTGAGAAAATTCTGTTTCCGATAGTAATAATAGGAAGTTTAAGATGCGGTAGCGACAAGAAATCGAAAAAAGTAATTAAGCTTGACGAGGCAAAACAACAACTTTGGGCGTGCATCACGCTCTGTTGTACATTTCTTTGCCGTCACTGCAGGACTACCACATGAAAATGCCTAGTTTCACGTTTTGTGAAGGACGTAAACAAGCAATGAGTGACAAAATTTTCTTTCTCCTTATGAACTTGGATATGGTTGATAGAAATTCAGCTCCAGAAGAGTTCCCTTGCATTTAACAAAGTAAGCGAGTTGGAATAATCACGATAGAGATTCACTTTCATGCGACGTTTTCGTGGCTGTCAGTTATCGTGGCATCTTAAACTCCCTAATATTTACGAAGACGTGATCGATGCAAGCGTGAATACCCGTTGTAAGCTCAAGCTTGTATTTTCGGAAAAGTGTCTTTAGTTTTCGGGTAGACAATATTTTGAAATGGAGAGTTTATATCAAACTAAAAGTTTTCTGAATTATGCGTGTATTTCTTTGGTGCATGAGCCAGACAAGCCGTGATCAAGTCAATAGCTGTCATGTACGAACTCACAAAAAGAAGTCAGGAGATGCTGTTCGAGGATTGGGCACAATAATACAAAGCCGTTTTGTGCCCAATCAGGAGCCAGTATTCGCTTTAAGACCATTTGGAAGGCACTAGGGGCGCGATCCATTCAACCAAAATTCCAACCGGTCCGACCGGGAAAAGAGGACCACCTCAAAAGGTGGACCCGTTTTTTCGAAACTTTTCCGGTTGGACCGAACCGATCCATTGAGTTTTGGACCGAAATTTCCGGAAAGTTTGGTTGAATGGATCGCGCCCTAGATAACATCGACCTAAACCAGGTGAGTCATCGATATGTCAGCGGCGCCTTACAAAATGACTGAAATGATCCCGTCGACTTCCGCTCACTTGATCGATCGCAGTGAAGATGTTATATTTGAGTTAGTTTGAGTCATAAAACGGTCAATACTGTCGTTTCCAGTTTATATCACTAAAAAAAGGTTATATCTGTAATAGACTCAGCTATATTGCATTGAACGACGCGGCTTATGGTGTTCCCAAGGAACGCTGGTTTGAGTCGATGTTATTTAGGGCGCTTTCCATTCATCAAAAACTCCGGATTTAAATTTCGGAAACTTGACGTGCTATGGAACGGTACATTCCGATTGCACAGACCCGACCCAAGCCACCGCGCGTTTTGTTATTGTGGCTTCGCAGCACACTCATAATTACGCTCTAAAAGAGAAAAGTACATACTGTTTATATCCCAAAGAACACTCGACTGTCGAAAAGGGGCGGTGGAAAACTAAAGGAGGAGGAATCCTATTTCGTGTAGAAAGCCTATGAATGCAAGTGAAGGTAAAAAATTCATGTGAATTGAAGCGATACGTTTCTCAGAATATTCGAACGATTCGAAGCCTTTCCTGGAACTGTACGGTAAATAAATTCGGTGTTTTGGCCAATTTGTAGTCAGCCAGGCTTTCATTTCAGCTTAATTGATAAATTGCTTCAGCCCTGAGTGTAGCGCACGTGTTTTTCGTAAACGAAGAAATTCTGCAGAAATGGCGGATCAGTTTAGTTTTCTGGGCAAACGAGCTCGCCCAGAAAACTAAACTGATCCGAAATGGCTTCAGATGCGTTGTGGATCGTAAGCTTCAAATGTATAGTCAAAGGCTACCAGGAATGCCGCTTTGACGTCACGGATGGCGAAGTCAGAGCCAATCGAACTCAATCCATTTAATTGTGTTCGATTGAGTTCGGTTTTCGAACTCAATCGAACACAATCAGACGGATTGAGTTCGATTGAGTTCGATTTGTTCGATTGAATTCGATTTGTTCGGAAATCGAACTCACTGAAAGTGTGGTGTTCGATTTCGTTCGATTGCCGAACTCAATCGAACTCAATCTACGGATTGAGTTCGATTGAGTTCGATTTTCGAACGTTCGATTTACTATGCCGGGTGTAAGTAGGATAGAAAAGAGCGGTACTGTACGAAAGCTGGTGGAGATATGCATAACCAAATATGGTGAATGCACACAAATGAAAGCAAAGAAAAAAAAGAAAGAACAGAACAAGAAGAAAGAAAACAAGAAGCGCAAATTGGATCAAACTGTAGAACTAGAATAGAGTGTAAATCTGTACTGGTTTGATACATTTATAAACCATAAAATGTAGATTAAAGCTTTTATAGATTCAATTAAGAAAAAGTTCTTACATAAGCTCCCAACTCCAACTGGAGCCTTGTTCACATTGACTACTAACGCTTATGTATAAAGACCTCTTTTTTTACTATGAATCTAAAGCTTTATTCTGCATTTTCCAAGGGCATTGCTTGCTTCAAATGGAACTATTGATGTGCACAAAGACAGTAAGAAATTTTCAGTTCAGGTGGTAATTATTGGCTATTCACCCAAGGTAGTGTTATTTGTCATTAAAAGTGTGTTTTCAATATTCAAAAACTCATGAAACAAAGAGCCATAACATATCCAAGACAACAAATAGATAAATCATAAGTGTAACGCATGGGCTTGAGTTTGTTTCATGAGATTATGAAAATCATTTACACTATTTTATTGTACAAGCTTACTAATAATATTTTGGTCACAAGAATGGCCCCTCGAAGAATTCATCTATCAATTATTTTAATTATTACAATTATTTATCTATCAATATTATTATTATATTATAGATATATCTTATTTGAAAATATAAAAACAGAGAAAAATATAGATACATGTTACCTCATTTGTTTATTTATGGTTGACAATAGGAAAGGTTTGGATCTGTTTCTTGTTATACTGAATATTTATATACCATTTTTTAACAAAATAAATTTCTAATGTTACCGTTGCCTTGCATGTGACAATCATAAAATTGTTTCACTTGCTGATTGGACACAATTGCAGCATTCAGCCATGTTCATTGCTGCAGTTAATTTTTATCTTGCAGCACAATTTTTATTCATGAAATATACAGCTACTTTTTATGCAACTATCAATGTCTTGCCCCAACAGGGAGAGTGCGGAAATAGGTGGGGCATTTGACCTGTGAACTTTGTCCAAGGGAGGGGATGTTTTGAATAAGAATTAAGGTTTGAAATGGCAGAGGGTGTGGAATTTGAAATTTATTGACCAAAAATATTTGAAATCAATTGTCAATAGCCCCTGGGTATACCTGCACTCCCCCAATTGGGGCTAGACATTGATAGGTGCATTACTAAAACTTAAAAAAATATATTATATTTATTAAAATAGAAAAAAGGCATTGCAAAAATATTATATTTAAATAGAAAATAATTACATAAAAATGTTTCTGTTAAAAAT
>CALNXI010001329.1:88194-108194 GCA_942486025.1 Porites evermanni
AGTAACATGATATGAGCAGAAATATATTTCGGCAGTTTGGTAATTTTCTTGGAAGTTAATAAATGTTAGGCTATCAACCTTGACGTTGCATGAAACATAATTTAATTGCAGATGTTGTAATAAGGCCGAGGTGATTTCTTAAAATCGGTTGAGAAAATTTTGTAGTAAACAATTTGCGTTTTTTTTAAGTACGAATTGTAAAAGGGCCAAAGACCAACATCTTCACATGCAAATCGTGTGCATGAGTTATTTTTATAATTCTGTTTACTCGTTGCAGTTTTGCTGCGATTTTTTAAAGACCCCCGGAATGATGAAATAGCTTTGCAACATTTTTTTTTCTTTCTTACAGCAGTGCAAGAATTTTTTTTCTATTACATTTGTGCTGCATGCAATTTTTTTCTTCCGACAAGCGCTTGCAGGAAATTTTTTTTCAAAATCACCCATCCCCCCATCAAGAGTTAAATGGTCGGCCCCTAAGACAGTTAAATAAGACTTCTCTACAGTTTACGGTATCAAGGACTCTACTTTGTACAGATTAAGGACTCTCTAAGGTGTTGCAAGGCATAAGGACACAGATGTGAGTTTTTTCTGTTCATTTAGGGTGATATGTCCTTGTTTTTATTGTATTTTCGTATTCGCACCGTGGTTGCTTGTAACGCTACGTTTTTATCGCTTTCTTACAGTTTTCGTTATCGCATTATCACATCATATCATTACATTACGGCTCCGCTCATTGCTTCTGCACCAGCTATTTGTAAGGAAAGTCAGTGCTATGAATCAAGAGTGCGTGTAAATGAATTTCTATGGATACTTCGAATAAACTGAGTTGTCGTTTGTACGTTTACCGCTCGTTGTAAGGTCAGTGTGGCAATTCTGCTGCCACAATAATAGAAACAACAGATGCCATGGATGAGCAAAACTGAAGAAGATTGAAACGGATTGAAATTAGGGTTTTTGAAAACTCAGTTCAGCCTAACAGTTTTTCAAAGTTGATCTCTGCAGCCTGCAACTTCAAAAATAATGCTCAGGAGACAAATTTATTTGTCTCGACAGATCTCTGATTTTGTCATTTAGATGTAATTTCTTTGCTTACTTTAAGTTCCATAGTGATTGAGGGCAAGTAATTGGCAAAATACAACAAAATGAACTGGACTACCGTGACACAGCCCCTTTAAGCTGAATCGATCTTGTGTGTACATGCTTATGAAGACTTACTAAATATTTGCTCACCCAGATGAAGATGAAGCCATTTCAAAAACTGTACTTGAAACGTCAACATGACATTACTTCTCCCCTTTGTGTCATCCTATGTCACAATCTGCTAAATAATCAGAACCACCAGCTATGAGTTAAATAATTTATCGTAATTAAAAGACATTCTTTGAATCAAAAACACACAAATTTAGGGCTTTTTCCTGTCAGTAAGTTAACTAAAATTGCCTCCTTGACTTCTAAACAGACTACACTGCAATCTCTCATAACTGGATTACTGTATTTATTTGATAAACTGCTCTGGGGGTTTATTAAGTTTTTGGACATTGAGAATGGGTGCTTATTCGAGGCTGGGCACTTATTACATTTTCATCATTTTCAGCAAGCGTAGTATGTTTATTTTGCAGCAAAACAATAAATGGTAACAAAACGCGAAGATGTAACAATTAAAGCAAGGTTTCTGTAAAATACTCTGAAGAAAACTCCGTCTTTGGGGAAGCCTCTTATTAGTACTTATTCGATTTTTGGGGGGGTGGAAGAGGGAAGGGCAGTGAGCACTTATTTGAGTTTGTAAACATTGCAAGGTATTATCATTACTATAAATTGTAACTTTATCTAAAAGCTTTTGCAATACTCAGCGTGCAAAGAAAGTAGCTAGTGTCCGATAGCCCAGGGCTAGTGGATTTTGCTATCGGACTAGTGAATTCTGTTCTTGGTCATTTCTATTGTTGCCAACCTGTATTAAACGGACGCTTGTAATTAAGTTCCAACACCCAACATGCCAGGGACACCGGAAATGCGAAAGATTGCCTCGAATTGTCACCCGCAAATTTTTCGATTTTTACATTAAAAAACGTTACTTTCCCAGTACAGTATTGTTTTCTATTTCGTTTTGTTTGTATAGAGCTTTTTTCACTCATCTGATTTCTTCAAATTTGAGTTGCAATCTATGTTTAAGGTACTATCATCAATTGGTCCACTTTGATAAAGAAATTCATGCAAGCGTATATCATCATAGTCTCTGGGAGTATTCTAAACATTTCCACTGTTAATTTGAATGGCATTTGACACCTCATATGACCTATTGAAACCTGTATCAGGCGGACACCCTGTATTAAGCGGACACTACAGCATTCCCCGAGGGTGTCCACTTAATACAGGTTTCACTGTATTAAAATTTGCAGTGCCAGTTATATAATAATTTGTTATTGTTGAATTGGTACCTCTTGGGTGGAAACGAATTTGGGACACGCCCTCCCAAAAAATATTCAAGTAGTATTCAAGTAATAGGTATGTTCTCAAAATTTTTCAACGAGCACCCCCGTCTGTTTTACTCCACAATGTAGAGTAAAGTACAACAAAATTAAGCTCCATTTTGCTTTCTTGCTGATCGCCCTCCAGGTACAGTACAGAACTAGTGAAATGTGGTCCATTAACTACTAGACCACACTCCATGTCTCCTTAATTTGACAAAAATACTTTCAGACTGCACTGCATAACAGCTGCTTTAGCAGTCCTAATAAGAATGACAATTAATTCATCCAAGTATAATAAACTAAACCAGAAACTTGCTGAAGCCAGGGTATTCTAGTTTTGTACAAAGGTTGGACAGCTAAGTTTGGGTTTGGTTTGTCAAACATAATACTGCAAATACTGAATATAAATTTTAAAAACTATATTGAACATATTTGAGCTTACAGTGTATCTGTATATTTTGCTTTATGCACTCTCTGAAAAAGCTACCCTGGAAACATTCAACCTTTTGAATGCCTTAAATTAATTAATAAAAAAATATGCAATTGTTTACTCTCCAACCGTTGAATTTAATCAGTGCTGATTTATTCAGTTCAATTATGTAGCTGCTGAAAACAAAGCATAGAAAACACAAAAATGGTTTAAAATTTCAATGAATCGAGTTCCCTCGCCGCCTAAAGTAGATCAGTATAGTCATCTTCAAGCTAGACTCGGTCAAGATGGCCGTCTAGCTGTAACGCTCACTCTCGACCATCTTCAGAAAAAAATCGTGGATTTTAAATGGTCTAATTGTTTTAAGTTCCACGAAAATGATTCAAAATTTTTCTCAACCTTTAAAACCTTGCACCTTTTTGCATGAAATTTATACACCCACCATAAACTGTACACGACAGAAAACGTAATGCGAGAATTCTCGGATGAATAAATCGTACCCACTTCCGGGATTCAGTTAAACTTGAAGTAAGCAAACGGCAGAACGTCTAGAACAATTTTACCGTTGAAAAGTCGATAGGAAGTACGCCACTGGAGTTGTAAATCCTTCACATCGTGAAGGACTAATTCAATCAGTCGTGCGCGGCGAAGAGTTAACAGTCACTGCTTTCACTTTCTTTCAAAAGTTCATA
The DNA here is from genome assembly GCA_942486025.1 of Porites evermanni. Taxonomy (NCBI): domain Eukaryota; kingdom Metazoa; phylum Cnidaria; class Anthozoa; order Scleractinia; family Poritidae; genus Porites; species Porites evermanni. The sequence continues at coordinate 91,785 of CALNXI010001329.1, forward strand.
TTTCCAAAATGGAGGCTAATTCGGACCATTTCGCCAGGACGCAATAGTCAGTGGACCCTCGATATAACAGAGGGCCAGGGTCTGGCAAGATCTATTCGTTATAACGATGTTTCTTTATATAGAGGTTCTTTTCCATATATTTTACTATTACTGGGGCAAAAAATATCGTTCGTTATACGGAGGACTACGTTGGTTATATACATGGGGGTTCGTTATATCGAGGTTCCACTGTAGCACACAGAATACAGATACACTAAGCATTTATGTACGGCACAGCTCAAAAATCCGAGTGTTAAAACAAAAAGCAACCAATACTTACGACATGTACCAGGAAAACTTCACTTCGTCAGACTTTAGTTGCCAAGATCAGCACTTTATACAGACACCCCTTACAGCTTTTATAAAAAAAAGTGTACTGCAGCTGTTTTTAAGGAGTCTTTCTATTATCCATACTGAGATCAGGCCCGCGAGCACGCTCTCCTATCTGGGCGAGCGAAGCGAGCTGCGCGAGAACGCGCTAGGGGTTAACATTGATTATGGTTTCACTTAAGTGTGCAATGTGTGTAATGATTTTAAATTATTTGGATAAATCGTCGATGTACATAGGACTGTATAAGACTCCAAATGAAGTATTGTCTTGTCTTGTCTTGCAAATAAAACTTATCTTGTTGTTGTTGTTGGAAGGGGAAGGGGGGCGCTTATTCGAGGCAGGGTGCTTATTAACTCAGTTTCTGCCTTTAGGGTGGGCGCTCATTCGAATAAATACAGTATAGTGCAGTATTTTTCATACTGACGTCTTCATTGATCTTTTCCTTGGTGTCGTAGATTTGCTAGGTCTCGATCTTTACCTCGTGGTATTGCTTTTGATTGTGGAACATTGCTTGACATTACAGCTTGCCTACCCTGCGAGCAGAGGCTACATTTTCGCGGTATGAGCTGGCGTGGCGTGCGAAAAGTCCTTTTCGCACGCCACGCCAGCTCAGACCGCGAAAATGTGGCCTCTGCTCGCAGGGTACAGCTTGCCTAGACATCACTGAAAATTTTCACTTTAGATTTATAAACTGTTACGATTGAACTATAATCTTCAGTCCAGTTAAGTTTAGTCTAACTATTCTATGTACCATAAGACAGTCAGTAGTTACTGTGACCTATGCCTGCACACTGGCTCCGTTAAGAATTTATCTCGTTCTCATTTCTCATGTAATTTCCAAGCAACCTCGAGTTAATGTATCGGTCAAATCGAAGCTTCAACATGCCACCCCCCCGGGCATACCCCGGGCATTTGACACCTTTGCCGTCCCGGGGAGGAGGGAATTTGATTATCAGAGTCTTCCAAGGGGGTGGGGAATTTGATCCCCATGCTTTAAGGGTGGGGAATTTGAACTGCACCCTCGATTTCATTTAAAAACTTTGGTGTGGCGAGGTATGGGGGACGCGGTGTTAGAGGATTTTCGTGGAAAAGATTGTGCCTTTGTGGCCAATTGGGTACGAAAATTAAGGGCTTAAACAAGCTTTGTGGCGTATTTGAAGTATTTAAATTTTAAAATTTTTAATATTGGATTCAGGTTTTGAATGTATGAATGTATTTTATTGTTGTGTTTACAATGAAATACAATGCCTATACCGGCGATTCAATACAACAACATAAAATAAAATAAAATAAAAAGCTCAGGTCAACTACTTTGACCTACTGCAAGTATGTTTATTGTTAATTAATAAGGTGAGCGATGATGCATGTCAGTGAAATGGTCATGATGTAGTAATCTCAATAGGTGGGATCTTTTTTATAGAACGCTTTGTATGTTGCATGACGAAGAAAAGCTGAGCATTCAGTGACCTTGTAGCAGCGATTTTCGCCGCTTTGCACGAGACTTTTGATCGCAGTAAATACGCTAACAGTGTCTCTCAGTTTTTGTTATATTTATAAAGATTTTGTTCGACAACTGAAGGCGTTTGCGCCGTCCTTCTGTCATATTTGTACCTGTGAAATGTCCCCGGGGTGGGGGCATTTCATCACCTAAATGTACCCCAGTGTGGGGCATTTGAACGGCATTTTGGCCCGGGTAGGGGGGAATTTGAACAATAATTTTCAAAAAAGTCAAATGCCCGGGGGGTTGCCCGGAGGGGCATGTTGAAGCTTCGATTTGACCGATACATAACCCTTTAAGAGTGTCTTGTTGTACAAAAAATTGCTTAATAATGTAACATCACTTGCAATAAACATGTTTCACAGTAATGCAAAAAGAGGAACCCTAACGTCGCCAGAGCAAAAAATCACAAGAATAATTAACAATTATTCCTCGAGCCCGAATGGGCTCTGAGTCAATAGCCCATGAGACCGATCGAAGGCCGAATGGGCTATTGACTCAGAGGCTATGAGGGCGAGAGGAATAATTGTTTTTGTAAAATCCAACTAGTTGGTCAAAAATATCGAGAATAAAAAAAAATTAGCTAGTTAAAGCTAGAATTTAATCCTTTTTTGCCGCCAAAAAGCCCTAGCCTGAAATTCATCCGATTGCTTCGAGTCGTTTTCTCCTCTCTTACTGAGGGAGGAATAACGACTCGAAGTAATCGGATGAAATTCAGGCTACAAAAAGCCCGCGCTTTTCGCTACTAGTGGGCTATAACATATAGTTCAACCAATCAGAACGCAGCATTGATTATAGACCACTAGTTGGGTTTTACTAAAACCAGATAGCTTTTCTGGCGGCACGAAAACCATACCAGATAGGGCTTCTGTTCACAAACTAGAACGGTAATTTCGACTCGATTTCTGTAACGGAGCGAGGCTACGCCGCTCCAGTTTCTAAAGTGGAGAGTCACATTTCGGATAGGTTTCCATAGTACAGTCCCGACTACAGTGCAACCCCGCTTCACGGACACCTCATTATTATGGACAGTTTGCTTTGCCCCATGGGGAAAGAAAGCCCTTGCAAGCTGTGTCTACAGCAAGCGGAGTTTGGGAGTATTTACCAGCTTCCAGCTGATTGCATTTAGAAACCATTCCCTTACCCCTTTGGAACGAGAAGATGGCTTGAGTAGGTGTGAGTGGTAACTTTTTCTTTTTGCTCTCAACGGCGCCGGGAAGAAAGTGACCTTTCGCTCAGTTGCGCACAAAATGGCATTGGGACGAAGACAAGTAACCTGATTCTTCACAAAATGAAGCCGACTAACCTGGATGAATATTTGAAGGAGACTTGCATGAATGTCCATTTCAGACCCGAAATTGGTTCCTCACGAGTTGGATGTACAATTAGAATTCGTAAAAAGCGGTACTCTAATTAACATACATATCACCGGTGGATTTTTCCTACTTTTTCAAAAGGTATCTGTCACTTCGCTCCGTGTTCTCTTTTTTTCAAGTCACCGATGAAAAAACGCTGGCAGAAAACGCGGAAACCAATCACCCGCGCGCGATAAGTTCCAGTTTCTCACAATTAACTCTGTTTTCCTATTTAGAAAAAACCGCCATTGTTGTTTTGAAGTCGTTAACGTCTTTTGTTTAGCTTTAGAGATGGGAACATTCGAACATTCACTTGAACCGATTCCGGAAAGTAGATATTCGCCGAATTCAAACTAGAGGACAATAAAAGGGTTGGCCTTTTTTACATCTTTACACCGGACTACTGTAAAGCTATAAATAAATCCGATCCTTTTATGTCTCAAGTACAGGCGTTTTGTCGATATACAGTCGAACCTCTTTAAATAAGGACACTGAGGGAGCTGTAAAAAAGTGTCCGTATTAACAGGGTGTCCATATAATAAGCGGGTTAAATTTAAAGAAAATGTAAGGGCCAGGGAGAAAGCAAACTGTCCGTAATAATGAGGTGTCCATATTTAGCGGGTGTCCGTAAAGCATAGCCTGTGTACAGACCCCCCTCCCCTCAGTAAAAATCGGAGAAGGGGCCCCTTCTCCGATTTTTACTGAAGGGAGGGGGGGGGTCTATACACAGGCCAGTAAAGCGGAGTTTGACTGTACATATGATGAGAAACATCTTAGATCTCTCAGACGTTTACACTAAAATGTGACAATCCGTCTAGTACATGTACACTTTTGCAGCCAGACGTTGAACCCGTCTGGACGTTTTGGCAGTCCGCTAGTATATCTATCTGAACGCCTGGAGCAGGCTAATATATTCTAGCCTGGCTGGGTAGCTGTCGGTTTTTTGGTGTACTTTTTATTTTGTGGTTCGCAAAGTAAGAGTTCCAGCCGCGGAAAGCTGAACCGAGGAACCGAGGTGGAAACAGAAAACGATGGGGGAGGGGGTCTTTTTATTCGTCCTCGGCCAATTCAGCTTTCTCGCGTCTGAATCTCTTACTTTACGAACCATAAGAAACCGACAGCTACCACTCGCTACGCAGGCTAAATATACTGACAAATGTACATGAAATAAATCAACTCAGCTTAATTTACTCTCATGAGGCTAAATATACTCTCATTGACCTATCAGTACAAGTGCGATCCGCTGCAGTTAAAAATATCTAGTAGTTAAACTCATTTATACAACATAACATGGCACGTTTAATTTATTTACAACTGTTGATGTATTCAGCTGATACCAGCCTATCAGGCGGACACTAAGGAGACAGAAGATAGTTAACAAGACACCAATGCTAAAAGAATAATGATGGAAATGGTGAAATGATACTAAAAATCATTGTTTATATCAAGAGCCATAATAGGACTGGCTTTTGTTTATATAGAATGTTCGAAAGTAGGTTGAGTTTGATCGTCCGGGTGAACGTAGTCTTGAATAGGACTGTTGTTGTTGACAGTGACTGACGTTTCGACAACCTGTGCGGTACTCATCTTTAGAGTCAAAGTGAATTGTATCACGTCAGTTGATGGTACATGTATTATACTCTGGTCATTGACCTGATTGGTCAATTACGTCGCGATGTTAGTGGTCGTCTGTTAGTTAAGCCGTAAAGTTATTGGCTATGAAGACTCATAATTGGTGCGTTTCGATCCGTCTTTTGTCACAGTCAAACAGTCGTCTATTGTTAGTCAATTTGTCAGTTCTCTGGTCGTTCTCTCGTAGTTGGTTTTGCTTGATCTCGTCAATGAGTCGTTTGTTACGGCGCTGGTAACTGTTGACTACGATTCAGTGGCGTTTGTTCTAAGTTAGTAAACCAGCTTTTTAAAGTGAGTCGTTGATAGTAGTCACACGTAAAACATGTCGCATGTAATAAAACAACCTCCTCCTAAGGCTTTTGCCCTAGAAAATGGGGAGTTGAAGGGGGGGGGGGGGAAAATTGATGTGTGGTGGGTTGTTAAGAAATAAAAACACACTTTTAAACAAGGGTGTTTGAAAAAATAAACAAAAAAAAAATTTAACAAATAAAAAAAACCCCCCCCCCCGCATGGTTTGCCAAAAAAAAGGGGGGGGTGGGGGGGGGGGGGGGGGAAATTCACTAAAATTTAAAAATTATAACAATTATTTAAAAAAAAAACTGTACTAATTTGTAAAATCAAGGAGCTAAATCTCTACTAAATAAACTAGAAAATGTTTCAAATTTTTTAAAAGTCTTAATAGCAACAAATCATACAAGAACCGACTACAATTATCGTTTGTAAGATCTACCAGGTCAGCGCGTGGCATTAGCGGATAGTCTCGTACCCAGATCTCTTGTTGACGAAGCCGACAACGAGAGATGTGGGTACGGATTCAGATCTTCATTCAAGTGGGGGCATGCTCGTCAATCCCTGATACGAGGAGGGATTCTGCCTCGAAAATAATATTTCTCGGCCCTGCAGGCTTCAGTTTGGCCTAAATATATGGCGGGGGCCCGGGCCCCTCCCCTCTATCCGTCAATGTTCTCTTTGACTTTGCAAGTCCAGGTTAGACCATCTATACGCACGGTTCAAGGTGCCCTCCCTTATTATTGATTTGTTAGTGCAGTATTAAAGGGGCTATGCCACGCCTGTTAAGATCATTTTGTCAATATTATGAATCACTCGTTGAAGCCGAAAAATTTAATAATTGACCTCAAATGTAATAAAGCCCACAAATGTGATACAAATTGACCACAAATGTAATACAAATCGACCACAGATATGATAAGCCGGCTTATCCCTGCAATCTGATTGGCTCTTAGCAGTGTGATTTATTCACGAATCACACATTTTTTTTGCTCTAAATCGCATCATTTCTTCTCTATATCGCATTATTTCTGTTTTGAATACAAAATTGGATGTAAAAGCCTTTTTGTTTCCACTTTTGAACAAACTGGATACTAGATCACTGACTGAATTCTGCAATTTCAAAATGGCTGTAATAAAGTGGTAATTGAACTGAGTGGGGTGCAATTTTGGTCTGAAAGCACTGGCTTGTGATTTCAAATCGAACTGAAATCACGTGTATGATTTCAGACCAAATTGCACTCCACTCGATCAGTTCAATTACCATTATAAATGCTATCCAAATCGTATATGCTCGAAAGAACACCTCCCTTAGGACAAAAATAAGCGCTGCGGCGCTCTTTTGAAAAACACAATAACCTATTGCATCTAATCGAAAAAACATTACCCCGAATAAACTTGGCATGTTTTAAGTCGAAAGAAATAAGCTTCACCGCGCTCTTTCTAAAATACAATGTTTTACTGCATTTAATCGAAAGGGTGCCGACCTCAAGTAAGAGTCGCACATGAGAAGAAGAAAAAATAAACACCTCGGTGCTCTGTCCAATAAAAATATTTTTCTCCTGCATTCAACCCACTCGAGCGAGTGCCGCATTGCCCAGCAATACAGCAGCGCTTATTAATTTTGTTTATCAAACCTTTTAATTATCATTGCTGATGTAAGCCTGAAGTATATTAAACCATTCGCCCCTGAGCCGCCCGTAACCGCCCTTGCAGATCCACGTCCCTTCTACCGCTTGTGAAGTCATCAGTTTTAATGGTCAAGGACAACTTTGTCCGCTAATGTTTGTAGAGTGAAGACGTCTTTCAAACCATACCAGAATGAACACAATGCAGTCAAGGACACCAGGGAAAAAGACAAAAAACCATGTAACATCGACCCGAAAATTGCCCTGAAAATCTAGTTCCACTACCCACCTACCTTTCCTTTCATCTAATCCTAAGATCCTAAGAGCTTTCCTAAAAACTTTTCCCATCAAAATGAAGCCTACTAAATGCCCAGCAAAAGAAAAAAAGTGAGGCAAGGAAAGCGAAAAAAGAGGGGTGGAGAGAAGTCAGGATCTCGAAATTTTGCTTTCTGCGCATGCCCGAACTTCGCGAGCTGATATTTTGCATCTGGACCAGAAGGCCGCGAAGTGTACGACCTGCAAACGGCTTTGTGGTTAGTTTTAGCTCTTTATAGCACGACAGTGACCAGAAAACCACTCGACTAGCTTCAAAACGCGCTTTTCGGCAACATCTCCAGGGGCGAATGGGTTAATGTAATTAAACCTTGTTTTGTTTTAAACTTTCATTTCTTCTATTGAGCATGGTATTAAACTATGTGATGAAACTAAATAAGTGGCTCCAAAAACGACTTTACATTTTATTTATCGTAGGGTACGTGATCCTCCCAATAAATGATCAAAATCTCATTATTATCTAAGTCGAATTACAAGGTCTGCAAGGATGCATATTAAACTTAAGTTACTGAAAAATCGCGCTCACCAATGCAAATTGTAAAAAAATAGTAGCGAAAAAAAGGGAAACATTTGAAGAATATTGTATTTCTCGAACGCCGCGGCGCTTATTGATTTCCGTACTTTAAGATGCCAAGATGATTTGAGAGCGGTGCTCTTTCGATTAAATGTAATCGATGCAATAGAATATTGTTTCGAAAGAGCGCCGTAGTGCTCGTAATTGAGGGCGGCGCTCGTTCGAGTATATACGGTTTGGATAGTATTTGTTTGACGATTTAACGGTTTTATTACTTTACATTATTAATTTGTGGTCAATTTTTAATACATTTGAGGGCTTTACTACATTTGTGGCCAATTATTACATTTGTGGCTTCAACACTCGACCTTAATTAAAAAGAAACTTAACTTAAAGCGAAATTATGTCCGCTTAGCATTATATCAAACGTTACAGATGAAAAACTGGTGGCCTAACAAGTTTTCAAAAACGACAATTACAATCCGTTTCATCTTCTTCCAAGTTTTGCCCTTTTGTATTTGCGGTTATTTATACATTCTTTTCATGTTTTGAGCGATTATTTTCATGTCTCACTAATAAATTTGGTGGTAGTTACCACTATTTGAAGTTTAATAAATTTTGTGGCACAGCTCCTTTAAATCTGCATACGTATGTGAAGTCCTTTTTTCTTTTTATAAAGTTATATATTGGATGACTTAGCACTGAAACTGTCGCTAACATAGCTAAATGATGACAATTCATTTTGCACCAAAGGGTGACAAATCCCCCGGCGGCTTTCGAGATTTCTCACCAAATCCCTTAAGTTACGCATATTAGCGTAACAGGAGACACGAGGGAAAATAAGCAACAAAACTTGGTCGTAAAAATGTCACGACCATGTTAAACTAGACAAACTTAGCCAAAGTACCACGCTTCTTTAATTGTGGCTCACATTTATCATTGACATCTTCGCCTTGCTCCCAACTCAAGGAATATTTTATTAGATTGTATTTGTTTGTAAAAAGAAGAAGAGAACAAAACAAAGCTGAACCTTTTTCCAAAGAGCATCTAGTTGCATCTACAAACTGGCAACAAGACTAATTAAATAAACGAGGGAAGTTCGTCGTCGATAACTGTGGCGCAAATACAAGAACAAGTAAAGTGCGCGGACAAGAAGTGGAAGAAATCTTCAGCATTGAAATCTTTCTTATTCTACGTAACCATCATCATCCGATCAACGACTCATCGCGGGTAATTTGCTTGAGCTTCAAAATACAATGCTGGAGATAGATCATCATCTAGTCATTTACCCACTTAGTCTCTATATAAAAATAACACAATGCGACTGGATATCCCGTTTAAGGTTCTTCGCCTCTAGCGAACTAATCGAATTGTCTTCCGCATTCAAATAGATCAAACTGTTATTAATCAGGAGAGCATCTACCAATTCTGTGACTCCAGATTCGGTGATATTGTTACCGGTCACAATCAAGTGCGTAAGAGTACGATTTGATCGAAGTGCTTTTCCAAACGAAGATGCTCCCGAAGAACCGATCACATTGCTTCCCAACTCTAAAGCCTTAAGAGAGCTGTTGGACTCAAGAGCTTTCGCGAGAGCCTCTGCACCCACACAGCTGATCTTATTGAGAGCCAAATCTAAATGAGTCAACTGAATACCAGTAGATTTCAGTACCCTTGCCAAGGCCGCTGCCCCTAAATCGCCAATAAGGTTAACTTGTAGATTTAAATGGGTCAAGCTGCGATTTGATTGCATTGCCTTTCCGAGAGCTTCTGCTCCAGGATCTCCGATTCCATTTTCAGTCAGATATAGTCGACTTAGAGAGCAGTTTGATTTCAGACCTTCTCCAAGGGATGCTGTTCCCGAATCACCTATCGCATTGCTGCATAGGAACAAATGACTCAAAGTGCAGTTTGATTGGAGAGCCTCTCCAAACGCTGCAGCTCCCGCCTTCCCGATCTCATTGAATGAAAGGTCTAAATAAGTCAACGATCGATTCGATCGCAAGGCTCGCGCAAGTGATGAAGCGCCAGATGCCCCAATCAAATCACAGCGCACAAAGTGTTGATGGATTTCAGAATCAGAATCCAATATAAGGACGGGTTTTACGTTTTCTTCACTTCTTAATGGAATACTTAAATCGAGGAAGGTAAGAGAAGAGTTAGATCTCAACACACGAGCAAGCTCCTGAGCTCCTGAATCACCAACATCATTATCACTTAGATCCACATACTGTAGAGAACGATTGCTATTTAAACTATTTGCTAAAACAATTGCTCCTAGATCATGGATCTGGTTTCCCGCCAGAGTTAGATGGGTTAAAGTACAATTTGACTGTAGAGCGTTACCTATGACAATGGCGTCTAAATCACGGACGCCAGCGTTACGAAGACTCAGATGTGTCAAACTATGACTCGCACGAATAACTTCTGCGAGTGCTGCGGCTCCCTCAGAGCAGATAAAGTCTCCGCTAAATTTCAAATGTGTCAAATGACGAAACGACCGAAGACACTTCCCAAGTTCTTTGGCACCAAAATTCTTGATCCATGACTGGTGCTGTGTAAAACTTGCAATGAATCTGTTTTTTTCAGAAGAGGAAAAAGAATATTCCGAGTCTTCTTTCAAGTGAGGGTAGCTACAAAGCTTCCAAAAGAAAAGGTCAGTGTTCACGCTAAGCAAATTCAAATGCTTTAAGTCTTTTTCACGAACCCCCTCAACTGTTGCTAACAGCACCTCGTTTAAAGTACTATTTAAACGTAAATCTGTCAATGTGCTGTTGGTTTTCAAGTATTCGGAATAAACGATATAATAGCGGTCAAGTTGGCCAAGGCTCAACTTTCTCACTGGAAAACATTTCGCTAGTACACGCACCATTTTTCTTTGGTAATCCTTTAGTTCACTCTCATTGTCTTCACACTCTTTAATAACATGAAGTGTTTTAGTAACCACATCGTCTAACACTTTCTCGTTATCACTCCGTTTGTCCACACTTATAGTCCAGTCACTAGGTTTGCGTCCGCAGACCTCGAGATACCTGTCGGCATCAGCAAGGGCGCCATCGTTTGTCATATGTGGCCTTTCTTGAAAGAAAAAAGAACAAAGACGTGATACTACAAAACCTGCCATTTCACGGCTCTTGCTTGACACCATTGGAATGAGAAATTCCCACACCTGCCAGTTGTCAACAGGACTGAGCTTAGCTAGCAGAGACTGGGCCTTTTCTTTGTTTCCAGTTATGATTTGCTGGGCCAGGTAGAATGCAGCAAAATATTCCTGGAAAGTTTTGTGAGTAAAAGCATAGCATGGCTTTGGCCTGATTTTGCTCAAACTAGGCGCACGGGAAAGAAACGGTAATTGTAGGAAATCAGTGGACTCGCTTGTTTGGTCATCTCTACTGAAATACAACTGATTCTTCAACAGGGCTTCAAATGCTGTTTCTCCTAACTGACTCAGCTCGTCTGAACATCTCTCAAGGGGATCGTCGTCACTCAAAGGCACGCCCTTCCTGGTAAAATACCTTCTCAGAGCGCATGAGACAATATCATCGTAAATTTTCGTTCTACTGGAAGGGAAATTTCCCTTTGTCTCTTCACACAGAAGACACAACAAAGCTGTATTTAGTGGATTAGCCGTTAACTCTCTCAGCTCTGTGTTAATTTTCAGCTGCTGAATCATTTTTTCCGCAAGGCTTTGATCCTCGTGCTTACTGAAATACTTCTTGATGTAACAGTCCACATCATCATTAGTATATCCGATGATTTCCAGGAGCGTGTCACAGTATCGCCGTAGTCTTATTCCGGCTTCATGTCGAGCTGCTAAAACGAGGAACGTATTAGAAAAGATTTTGCCTTGAATCAAGGGCTGAATGCACGGAAGTAGCTCCTGACGTAATTCATCCAGACCATCGAGAATCAGTAATATTTTAGACTGATTTGAACGAATAAAATGGAAGAAGTCTTCTTTTTCCTTCTTGCCTGCATCTTTTGGAAGAAGCTGATCATCAATAGCTTCCTCGATGTTCGCGGTTTTCATGTGCATGTCACGGCATTTCAACAAAAGCAAAATTTCCACTTTAGGAAATGACGTATCAGGTGGAATCTTCCCCACGGACCAATCATGAGCCAGCTTTTGACAATACGTGGTTTTGCCCATCCCAGGATTCCCCTCGATCAGCACCACTCTCGGACTGGGGCTTTCTGGATGCGACTTGAATATTTCTGTCATATTGACGGTGTCATCCGTTAGTTGTGAACGTTCTTTTGTTCTACTTACTATCTGTAGTCTTGTGAAGATGTTCGATAGCTTCAGTTGCAGTTCATCTTCACACCATGGAAAGGGACACAGCACAGCGCCTTTGTAGTCTCGTCTGATAAGTTCTACAAGTTTCTCTGGAATGACTAAGGCGTGAAAGAGAAATAAGACACAAACATGCCATCAAAAATTAGAAAAAAAGCCTACGAAAAGAGACGAAAGGTAAACTACCCCCACCCTCGTCCGTATTGCCTTTATTAACTTTTCTAGCCGGTTAACGCAAACCATTCAAACGTCCTCTTGAAACTTGCAGGCACGTTTTTAATAACCACTTAGTAAAATCACAGAAAACCACCCAGAGAAGCAATAAGATATGTACTTAAACATGATGTTAGATATAATAATATAACTTTTTCTTAAGTGTAACCGGACTTTTCTGATATGTCCAAGATATAAGTGGGACTTTCCATAAATAAAATTATTCTCAAAATGAGTTATCATTGCAACAAACCTACCAAATGGCATCGGTGGGTCTTCAAGAGCAGATTCTCTTCCTGACAAGTCATGAATCTTTTCTGTTCGTGAGATGTGAAAAAAAGGGGAAAAAAATAAATTTTATTATAGCTCTACATCTCACTGCTTCCCCATGCACAACAATGTAAAAGATCATAGTGTCAACCCGAAAAAGCAAAAAGACAGATGCAATTGTTTAAGTTCAGATGACTACCTCACTGTCTAGTGCTGAATGGAAAAAAATAAAATTATTGATATCACTTCATGGTTGGGTTAGTAATGTTCACTGAGTAACATAAGATATTGATTAAAGCAATCAGCTATAGGCTTTTCCTTTGCCAACACCCGCCCTCAATAAAAATAGATATATGGCCGGCCCTTTCACTCTCTCAACATAAGTATCACGCATGTATCGTCTTGGTAAGCGAGCTGGCAATTTGGTGGCAAAAACTCATTAAATCAGAGGAGCATGCTAGACCTCTAGACAGAACTTAACGATCTTTCAGAAGGAAGGAGGTTCAAGATCGTATCTCTACATTACCTTTGAGACTGTACATTTGGTCTTCAACTTGTTCAAACCTCTGATCTGCAACCTCTTCAATAAACAAATACAAGGAATACAGTGAACGATCCCTTGAATCAACGAGCACAGAGAGGAGAGAAGCGAACCTTCAATTAATACCCGCTCCCTTCTCTTCATGTCTCAACTTAGAAAGGTTGGGTTCTAATTAGAAAATTTACGATACTATTATCTGCGTCATGTACGTAAATTAGCAAGACGTATAATTAACAAGTGAGGATCGAGCGACAGGGCTTATAGTATCTTTATCTCGTATTTACCTTTCAGACTGCATACTTGTTCTTCAACTTGTCCAGTACGAATCTCTAGACTTCCAAACCTCTGATCTGCATCCTCTACGATACAAAAGCACAAGCAAGTCATAAACACAATGTGAATGATTTGGTGAAAAATTTCTTTGTTTAACAAGTAAATATGCAGAAGATTTGATTAATACGGGACAAGCAGGGAGACACAGAATCTTATCTTAAAATTGCCATTGTCAGCTACATCCTCTACAGATAATATGCAAACAAAACAAAATGTACAACCCCAAGAGTGAAGGCGTACACTAACATAATAAAAAAGTTTTAAATAGCAAGGGAAAGATATCCTCTGATAATCAGATCCATTTTTATTGTGAAGGAGATTTAATAATTAACATGAAGGACGTATGAAGGGGCTAACAGACTTTGCATCTGGCCTTGTCCAAACCTCTGATCTACATGTACAAAACAGAAGCACTTTGCATACAATGTTTCTGTGATCCAATAGCTACTTAAAAAGCTAGAAACCATAAAAGAAAATTATTTTGAATAAGGACAAGAGTATAATAATTAGCAATTAATGAATGAGGCTGAGTTTCTTATGAAGAATTATGGAGAGGAGGGTGTTATCCGTCGAGGCCGTAATAGTTTGGGAGCCTGGGTTAATAAGCAATGATTATTACCTTGAAAATGATTTAATCTTTCTGCCATCTGTTTCATCTCTGCTGCAGCATTTTGCAGCTCTTGCTGCATTTTTATCTTATCTTGGTCAAATTCTACAGACAAGTTATTTATACTATCTTGCAGAAATTTAATTCCTTGCTGGACAAGTTGAAGCAACACTGGGTCGACAGGGGAGTTCAAGCACAACAGAGTCCCTACAAACAAAGTAGAGAAGGCTTAAAGTCTACACAGCATAATTGCTCATCAGGTTAGTCATCAGCGCGTTCATGCAACAGGAATCTGATCGACTGTGGCCACTTGTAAAATGCAAATAAACTGTGTTAGGCCTAGGCCTGTAGCCTCTTGTACTTAACAGTTTACTTTAAACCCTCTCTTAGTAACTATGATGGAAATAATAACATGCTGATCAGAAATGTTCAAGTTGCACACAATTTTTTCACCATTCCTTTATATAATTCTGCACTTTTGTCCGGGCAACCCAAATCGTAACCAGGCAAGTATGCCATAACGCTTACTTGCCCAGCTGACAACTGTGAGAAAAAAATGAATTATTTTTATGGATCCCTTATGCAACAGCAAAAGCAGAAGAGTTTAAAAACTTAGAAGCTGCCATGTTTGACAACCTTATTACAGGTGAATTATCATTTTATGGCGACTTTTGTCTGGGTCAGAATGGTTTAATTGGTGCCACAAAACAACAAATGTTGTTTTAAACCATCATGCTTTAAAAAATATATAAAAATGCAAAACAACTGCGGAATGTTAAGGTATTTTTTTGTATACATGAAGCCTTGGATTATTTGTTCTTATAAAACTTGATCTAAAATTAATTCCCATGTGGGCTATATATTATAATGCAGAAACTCGTGTTTGGAGAGCAATATAGTTATAATAGCTGATTTACCATGATGGTTTGGCCAATCAAAACTTTTAAGTTCTTAATTCTTAAAAGAATTGCATGTGATTCAGTTTGCAATAACTAATTACTATATTTTACCTCTATATCAAAGTGCAATTACCTTTAGTTTCCCAGTCTTTCAGCTCTCCGAGGAGTTTTGCTTCATCTACTGCAGGTAGAGCCATAACTCTCACCAGGTGTTCCATCACAACAAAGCTCTGCTGAAACTTAACAGGATCCCACTTACTGAAGTCACAGTGTGCCCAGTCATTCCTAACATTCTTGACATCACCAGCAGCAGCTTGAACAGCTGTTGAGAACACAGGTACACCACCAAGTAATGTGAGTACAGCTGAAGCATCACATTGGTCATCAAAAGCACTGAACTTAGCCATGAAGTTTTCAACATACAACTTGGCAAAGTCAATGTGAGATAACACCCTACAATCAAACAAGGAAAAGTTGTATTTCCCACCCAGAAGCTTTGGGTGACGACTGTTACCATTGATGGTCTCATACTTTAAAAACTTTCTTGCAGGCCACCTTTGAAGACGACCAGATGTATTTTGTGTATGAATATTGTGGCTCGTCTTGAGATTGTTGTATTCATTATCAACCTCTTGTTCCACAAAAGGACGGATCTGTGGCACAAGTATCTTGTTGAGTGCTATTCCCACCACAAGCCATCTTTTCTGATTGTCAGATACAACAAGATGAGCGGATCTAAATGATTAAAAATGGAAAATAAACATGGTAAAGCCGTGTACAAAAATATAATTGTGAAAAAGCAAAGTTTACAGTCGTGTATAATTTATATTTTTGTTAGGTTGATGGTTTCATTGCATTAATTTTGTTTTTATGTAGTCAGTTTAGAAACTAACTTGTAAGTATTACTTAACTTTCGATAATGATAAATTCAATATATCTCTTTAAAAACGTCTTGAATTGAAGGGGGAATTAGTAGCCAACTACTCCTACTGACGTATCTGACACTTTCGTCACCCTTTGGGGTTGAAAACAATGTTCATGAATACCTGACTAAAACAACAGGGTTGTTTGCTTATTCGCACACTAATGGGTACACCATTATTTGCTGTTTATTAATGGTAGTTATATTTAACATGATGTCCATCTTTGACAACGTTCAAGATGTCCACAGCAACCAAAAATCTATTGTTCGGAAGCCTTCGGAACAATTTTAGCAATGTTCAGACATATTCAAAACTTAAAGTTTGCCAATGATTGAATACTGTCGGATATCCAAACTGGTGGGCTCCGCCTGGTATACGTACAGACTACGTATACCTGTCAACTTGACATGACATGCATGAGATTTTTACCCTGTCATGACCGGAATTTGCGGAAACATCCCGGTGACTTCCGAAGACTTTCTGAAGACTTCAAAACATTACCGAAAATGTCCGCAGATGTTCAGAAGATGTTTGAGCACTTCCAAAACTACTTTACAAGACAAAAATCTTAGCGTGCTTTGATTTTGTTAGAACACAAAAAAGGATACAAAGTCATCATTTAACACCTTTTTTTGGATTGAATTTTCATTATTTATCATGTGTGACAGAACAATTTATCCAGATTTGTGAGGTCAGGCATGAGAAATTGTCC
>CALNXI010001329.1:113194-125750 GCA_942486025.1 Porites evermanni
GAAAACATTCGGGTATGCTGGTCATGTGACCACAGCTTTCTAGTCCCAGGTCACGCACATACAAAAGTCACGCTAGGTTGCACTTACAGTATATATGTTTAACCATGTTTGGGAAGGACGCAGGAAAAAGTGCTCTAGTCCTCTAGGTCCCTAAGGGATCATAGTTTGGGTGCAACGATGAGATCGAATTTCAAGGAAAATAGAAATAAAGAGAAGCATAGATAAATTTCTTTATTGAGCAACTGTTATTTTAGCTTTTATAGCACCCGTTAGTTAATCGATTATTTCACCAAACAAAGTCTGTGGCAACATTAAGATCACGATACTGGGGTATCTTTGCTCCAGGAAATAATAAACTACATCCATTCTCTGGAGCTATATTCAACAGGATTATCGGCAGGTAATTTGAAAAAAAAAATGTCTATGAACAAAATAAGTTATATCCTCCCACCTAAAGCTGAGCACCTTAGGCAGCTGCGCAGCAATAGAAAGTTTAACGTGCCAGTGTGCAAGACTGATCGTTTTAAAAAATCTTTCATTGTTAGCCATAGCCTAAGAATGTAAATAAATTTGTTTAAATATGTATATTTTCCTAACACAAGGTTATCCTAAGTGAAATGTTTTTGTTAGATTTGTACATTTTCATTATTATAGTTTTTAAAATCCATTTTAACTATAACTTGTATATTATACACGTAATTCAGTCTTCGGACTGCGAGGTGTTTCTTCTTTTAATAAACGATTTATCTATCTATCTATCTATCTATCTATCTTTCTCTGCGGTTTATTCTAGGAATTCACATATGTCGGCCCTTTTCCGAGAAGGCGGGCCCAAGTTAGAAATTAATTTTCTCCTTCACTTCATTTGAATGCTAATGACCCTGCTTTTGACTTCCTCTCATAATTATGTTCTAGAGCAGATGAGTTCACACTGACCACTATCTGAGGCCAGCACCTGCGCATGCAATGGTCATTCCAAATAATCAAACAGGCTGGTCTTAAAACTGCTTTTCAATCTACTTTTCATGTCTTTCATGTACATGTACTGCAAAATGAATTGGTCTCCCTTTACATTGTAAATTGTATGTTAAGATACTGTACTCTGTAGTCTATTTCTCACCCAACCTCGTCTTCAGGTCTTTTCCCTTAAAAAATGGGTGGGACGACGTTGTTTCTCACCCTCTCACAAAAATATTAACAACTCCTGCATAATTATCATGTTTATCATACTTTTAAATAAACAAATGCTAACAGGTCTGTACAAAATACTGTTTTTTTTTTTTAACCCATTTGGATATACATGAATCATGAAAGTCTCTGATTACCACATAACCACATAACCCAATCCATCTTAAAGACCCTAAATTCTATTGGTTCTTTGTACTTTGTAACTGTAAGTTCCTATGACCATGACCTAAAGGTAAAGGTAAAGAGTCCTATTTTAAGTCTGCAGCACAAAATTGTAATCATATGACTAACAAATCAGAGGCTGATGGTACGCTAACCCCCTCTCGCCAGCAGCGCTCTGTTTTATGGCGATTTAAAGGTACTTAAAGCTAGATATGTACAGAAAATAAGTCAGGATATCTGTCAGAGAAAGCCACACACTAACCAGCTGTGCCTATTATTGCTCCCAACTTGAAAGCCTGCATAGCAAGTTGTGTTATCCAGTCCCTCTAAGGTTTAACATGCAAAGGTTAAAAAGGTACAAGAGCAGTCTCAGTTTGAGAGATTGTTGCTTAAGGTGGGTTCTGCCAAAGATAGTCACTCGAGACAGATAACTAAAACTAAGAGGAAGAATTCAGATTCGTTGTGTGTGAGACAGAAGCGTTCCATCAAGCGACGGTCAGCGTTCTCGTTGCTTAAGTTCGCCATTATGTTTGACACGAAAACACAATGTGTCATAGGCTAAAGATAAAGAAAGGTTAATTAGATTAACATTTCAAGGGTGTTTTCTTGTTTCTTTAATTATTTCTCTGGCTTTTTATTTATATCACGATTATATCCTTTTCTTTTCATACTTCTATACACTGTTTATATTCCCCTTCCTATTCCGGTTCCTATTCAATTTTTTCCCTTATTTTTTGTATATAGTCTGAATAGGAATTAAATCCAGATTAAATTAAATTAAGGTAAATGTTGTAACTGCTTTTATATAGGTTTCTCTTCCCATTCCGGTTCCTATTCCGGTTCCGGTTCCTGTTCCTATTCCCTTTCCTATTCCGGATTCCGGTTTCCCGCTTTTCCAGACGCCCCTTTGGCATCATCAATAATCTGTATGGGTTCTGCCCTGCGAGATCTACAGTCCCAACAACGTATTGTGGCATCATATGAATCAGATAATTACTGTGCTATCTGGCTGATTGAACTTAACACAGTTGACTCTCTGCAATGCAACAAATTGCTCTTTAGAAGATAACAACAAATGTGCATCTCTCACAAACTTATCCTAGCAGCACTAAATTATTAAGTTTTAATTTTAAAGAGTGGGCACAGCATCACAAAAAATAATGCTTACATTATGATTGCTTGAATTGCATCTTCAACTGAGATGATCTTCAGTTCATTTATTTCTTCAGTCCGTAGTTCGAATATGTAAAATTCATATATTCATCACTTCATCTTCATGTCTCCTGGGTATACATGTATTACAAACGAATAATTACTTTATTACCTGCTGCTCCCAGCTGGCTTGCCAACTCAACCAGTTAGAGTACTGCACCAGCCGTGGTGGATCCAGACCTTCAGATAAGTAGGGGGTTGGGGGTGGGGTGGCCTTCATCCAGACCCTGAGATAAGCGGGGAGGGGCGGTCTTAAAAAAATAAGAGGGGGGCCTGGGCCCCCCGGCGCCTCCCCTGGATACGTCGCTGACAGAGGTCAGGGTTCAAATCCCAGCAAGCCTGATCTTTTTTAGGATTTCTTTCAGCAACTACATAAGCGGATAAGCTTAAATCACGTCTTTAACTGCGATGATCTTCTGTTAACTTATCACAAAGATACCGTTGCACTGTAAATATCACTACTATTCCCTGGGGGCTGGGAGGGGGGTTGGGCGTGCATAAAAGGAAATCGGTTGTTTTGATACAAAGTCGTTTCGATACAAACTCAAGGAGTAAAATCGTGCAAAAATTCCTTCACTTGAAGAATAGTTTGGGCGTGAACAAGAAAAATATTTTGCGTGAATATTCTTTGTTCTTTTAAGCCAACTACGTGGAACTACCAAACTGCGGTTTTTCAAAGCCCAGATAGGGATATCGTATGAGATTTAAAGTATTTTTCAGTCCCAACGGTGAGGAATTTGACCATAAAACCAAAACCCCCTTCTTCATCAAAACACTGATACCTGCATTACATGTGAAGATTGATTTTTTATGATTGTTGCATACCTAAGAAAACTCCTATTTCAGTGGTATAAAACACAATTTACTAATAATAATAATGTAATAAAATAAAGATGCATTAGGTTAATAATTGTTATTAATGTTGGTTGTTCTCAGTTCAAGCTGGATCAATTAATCTCTGGCACGTGCTGCAGTACCACTCGCTTTTTTTCTTCATTGCTGAGCTAGGAATATTTTCGCAAGCTGGATGATACCATTCTTGGCATTTGCTGCACTCAATATCCTTCTTGCCATCGTCCGGCATACGGCAACTACAACATCTTCACTTCATACACTTGTGTCCTGTCATTTTGAGGAAGTAGATTCTGGCGACCTGGAAAGGGTTTTGTTGCAAGCTGTTCCAAACATTCAACATTCTTTTGAAAAGAAAAATATTCTTGCTTTTAGTGTTTCATTTTTATTTTCCTGCTAATGTTTGTTTTTTTTTTCTTTCGAGCTGGTAGATTATTATTGCATGGAGAATTCCTTGTTCTCTAGGTGTTTCCCAGAAGGATCAGGGTCTGGGTTTGAAGGCCTTGACTGCAAAACTTTACCCACACTTTCCTTGAATGCACCGTCGGGAACGGTCAGTTATGTTTTTCTAGAGATTAGGCAGTCGATGAACTGGACCGCGATGTCCTGCAGTTCCTCAGTTGGAATAAATACTTTCGTTTTAGCGTAACAGTCTATGCGACTGCTCTGATGGTTGTTGAGGCTGCTCCTTAGGAAAGAACACCCTGTTACGGTCTCTTTCGGTCATGATATATGTGCGAGTGTCCTGGCCTTGAGTATTGCTGACCAACAACTACTGGGACTGTCACGTGGGTAAGATCCATATCTATATTGTTTTGAAAATTAAAAAACACCATTTGAGAAATCAAGCGCAATAAATTTTAGAAATCAAAGATTAGCTGGAAAATCAGAATGCAACACTAAAACCAAAGACAAAATATCAAAATCAAAGAAAACAAGACAAGAATCAAAATAATTGAATTTTATAAGTGATACTCCTCGAACACAGTACCAATCAAATTGGTCATAAGTTATTTAGTGAAAATATTGTAAATCTCTCATGGGCCATCCGCTTGCGTCTTTGGTTTTTTTTCTTGACTTCATTCAGTAAGGGTTCTTTCAGCTATATTTATTGATTCATTGATGATATTTTAGGGGTTTTTTTGCTTTTGTAATTTTTTTGGCCTACTTTTTGTAATTAAGGGTGTCCGACCCGTCTGGTGGGTGTTCCGGAGTATAGGCCATTTTACAGTTATGGATGGAAGCGAGGGTGAGGGTGACCTTGTTTTGATACAAACCTTCTTTGCTTTGTTATAGAAATTGTTCTTGAAAAATACTAGTAAGCATAAGAATAAATTGATTTAAATGATAAAGCAGGAAGGTTTGTATCAAAGCAAGGTCACCCTCAGCCTCGCTTCCATCCATAACTGTAAAATGGCCTATTCCAGGGTGTCCTGAGGGTGTTCCAGGGGGTGTTCTGGGCCTTTTCCGAGATTTACAGACGCCCTTTTTCTTGTATTTACAGAATATTCATTCGTAATTTTTTTTGACTTGATAATGACGTCCGAGGACGTCGAAACGTTAAGGTGGGGAGCTGGGGGCAAGGGATGCGTAACAGACTCCAGATCCTCCAAAACAGAGCTGCCAAGGTGGTAACCTCCTGTAGTTACGATAGACGATCAGTTGAGATACTGTATGAACTTGGGTGGGATAATCTTGAGATGCGAAGGACTAGGCAATTACCCGCAATAATGTTTAAATTGAAAAATCACATTGCCCCAGATCATTTGGTTCAAATTTTTAATAGAAAAATCTCTATGTATTCCTATAATCTGAGAAATTCGACACATAATTTGTTTCTACTAAGACCATGTGCTGAGGCTGAAAAAAAAAACAGCTTCCACTATAGAATAGCCTGCGAACAGCAGACGCATTTCCGGTCGTCGCTTCTCTCCCTCCGAAAAAGGAGGGAGAGAAGCGACGACCGGAAATGCGTCTGCTGTTCGCAGGCTAACTATAGAAGGGCGGTTCGCTGGAATAGTCTATCAAACACTGTTAAAGGACAGACAAGCTTGAAGTCATTTATCTCCCATTTGTAATTTAGTACCATTTTAATAACTTTAATTATCTAATGTTGTTTTATTGCATGATTTTTGCACGGCTCTCTGGAAGAGCATTTTTTTGAGAGGGATTCCGTGTTTAAGTAAAGATGAGTGATTGATTTTTGATTGCATGTTTTTTAACATTTTTTAAAAATTCTTAAAATGTTTTTAAGAAAAGGTTTTACGCCGTTAATTTAATGTCTAATTCTATATGTGAAAAGGAACAAATCAGGATCATAGAATATAGACTCTTGTCTTAACTTGGGTAGCGAAATGAACAATTTTTGTCGTAAACAGGGTCAGGGTTTGCAGGCCTTATCCCCACTCCTCTGCCCTGCCCCCAGGGGTTCGAAATTTAAATTCTATCCATTCTCCACTGCTATAGTATGACGTAGAAGTTACGTCAAGTTATCAAAATTTTTGAGATCTTACCCTTTGTTTTAGAAAAATAAATTTATCTTGACGAAGAATCAGCTGTCAGACACCGTAACAAAGAATGAGTAAAATCTCTTACTTATCGGCATTTTATGTTCTTTCTAGTCTTCCAAATAATAAAGTTCCTTTTTCTTAGGAAAGAAGCTATCAAAAGAAATATTAAGTGGGTGGTAGGACCTTGTCATCCTTACACATTGAGTAGCATATAAGTTAAGAAACGAGAAGACCCTGGGGACGAGGTTGTCACCCGACAGCTCTGCGGCTACACACACAGGCTTAGTTGTTGTCAAAATTGACCAACCACAAGCCAAACCGCAGAATTTTGCGAGTTTCTCTTCACCGTTCGTACAGAAAATGCCAATCCAAATTCCAGGCACCTTTCAAAGTTACTAGAGTTATTTGTCCCCCCGTGGGCCACCACATAATGAAATTATCGTTAATTATTTTCTAGAACGGGTTTACTCAAGAAAATAGTGAAGATAGAGGCAGCAGACTGCTATTGATGGGCTCCCGCCACCGGCTAACTCTTCACAACCAAATTTGGAAGACGTTTGTGGTATCTAGTAAATTGACGTTTAAGGTGCAGGATAACGCCAGGAAAAAGGACGGCAACTGAAAAGAAGTGGGTCAAGGTTGAGTTAGTTCAGATGTTTTGCAAGAGCTGAGGAAAACATTTGAGGAAAACCTCACGCTTCTTGCGAAAAAGAAATAGCCGAAATACGGCCTAAAATCAAAGTAAAACAGCATAGATACAACACTATACGGGTGACGACTGTTACTTGAGGAATATAGGTTTTTAAAGTATGAACTACTTTGAATAAAAGAATTATTGTATTCGACTTTCGCATGATCCAAAGAATAAGGCAGATCTCGGAGCGTGTAATTATTCTCAGCCGATAACACCCTCCTCGATTTGCGTGATTCTTCAGATCATACGAAAGAACAGACAAATGAATTTTGATGGTGCCAACACACTCGACTCGAGATTCAAGGACTTTTCAAGACGGTGGCTGAAATTCAAGAGCATTTCAAGTCTTTACGAACCATATATGACTCAATCAACCACTGGATGCACTGTGCTGTTTACTTTTTTCTGTTGACAGCAGTGAAAAATCAGGGACAGTGACTCCCCTAGCAACGCCCGCGTGGAAGGCTAGGTAGACCGGTACAAACAAAAAAACAAATTTTCCCACCCTCACAGAAACAACTGATCCCTTTTAAGGGAAAAAATTGCTTTAGGATTCTAATAGCTAAACAACGTCTATCGTATTTTAAATAAAGTCAGTTGGAAGGTCTATTTTTGCAACTTTAGGAAGCTGGAATATCATTTCATTGTACTAAAGAAAGCGATTCGACTGATCAACCAAATCAAGGCTTGCTTTGCCCAATAAACTAATGGGATTACATCTAAGGTCTAAATATTTCACAGAATTATTATGATGCTGAAGAGACTGGGCCAATTCTGTGGCTCCAGAATCACCTATTTTACTGCTTGATAGATCCAAATGAGTCAAAGTACGGTTCGACTTCAGTGCCACAGCAATTAAGATCGCCCCAGAAGAATCAATCCTTACGTCTGGAAGGTGCTGAGAGCCCAGTGCCAAACGGGTAAGAGAAGTATTAGACTGAAGTACTTTGGCGAAAGCTGTTACACCTGAAGAAGAGATCATGTTGTTACTAATATTTAATTGACTCAACTGAGTCCCGCTTGAAAGAAGCGTCGTCGCGAGAGCTACTGCTCCCAAGTCACCGATCCTGTTGCACCGAAGATCTAAATGCGTCAAGGTGCAGTTTAATTGCAATGCCTTGCTCAGGGCTTCTGCTCCAGAATCACCAATCACACCGTCCATAAGATACAAATGTGTCAAAGTGCAGTTCGTTTGGAGAGCTT
Organism: Porites evermanni; assembly: GCA_942486025.1. Classification (NCBI taxonomy): domain Eukaryota; kingdom Metazoa; phylum Cnidaria; class Anthozoa; order Scleractinia; family Poritidae; genus Porites; species Porites evermanni. Next base: position 121,016 of record CALNXI010001329.1, read on the forward strand.
CTCCTAGTGCTTCTGCGCCTGAAGCCTCAATCTGATTTAACTCGAGGTTTAAAAAAGTTAGGCTGCAATTTAATCGAAGAGCTCGTGCGAGAGCAGATGCCCCTGAGGGACCTATCATTTCAACTTGGCCATCATTAGAAAGGTTATCGACTGAATGTTTAATACAGTCAGTATTAAACATGCATTCAACACACTTCCTAAAATTCAAATGTGCCAGGGCACAATTAGACTGAAGAACGCGAGCAAACGCCTCTGCAACTGAGTCACCAAAGTGATTTTCACGCAAATCTAAATACACTAGTGTGCAATTGCAATGGAGGACGTCCGCTAAAGCTTCTGCTCCACAACTACCGATGACATTCATCATTAGATTCAAGTGTGTCAAAGTGCAATTTGTCACCAGACCGTTTGCCAGTGTTTGGGCTTTAGCATCGCAGATTCCGCACTCACGTAGTTTCAGATGGGTCAAAGAACAGTTTCTTCTAAGACCTTCGCCGAGTGCTTCGATTCCTTCGTAAGAGACCCAGATTCGGCTCAGATCAAGGTGGGTTAGCAAAAAACTCGAACATAGAATTAATTTGAGAGCTTCGGCATGTAGAGAAAAATTACAAAAATGGCTTATCAACTGAAAGACTGGATCTAAAAATACACTGAAAGTGTTTGCCAACTCTAGGCGTACTAGTGAATGCGTTGGATGAAAAGCACGCTGAATCGTTGCTAGAAGTAAACTGTTTAAGTCACTGTGTAGACACAAGTTTCTAAGTGAGGCTGCCACCTTCAAATATTCAGAGTACACCGATAGCGAAAACTTGGTGCCAGCTGTAAATTATACTCTGGAAAACACCGTGCCAATTCAAGTATCATTTCTATTTGGTAGTCTGTTAGTTCATGTCCATCGTTATCACAGTCGGCAATAAGATGAAGTGTTTTGGTCACTACATCATTCACCCCTTTCACTTGGTTATTTTCTAAGTCTTCCGCGGGCATAGCACAAAAATCGTACTCTATATATTCACAGATTTCTGTATCCAAATTGTCGTCGGCGTCGCTAGTGGTATTGATTAAATTCTTAGTTTTCTCGCGGTAGACGGACGCAGAAAGAGGCGAAATAAGCGAAACTGCCACTTTTCCTTGCTATGCTTGTCAAGAGAAATTCCCACACATGCCAGTTGTCAAAAGGGTTGAGTTGATCTAACAGCTTGTGGGCTTTAACACTGTCGCCATTTAATATCTCATGGGCGAGGTAAAGCGCCGCAAAATACTCCTGGAACGTTTTGTGTGTAAAAGCATAGCATGGTCTTGGCCTGATTTTGCTGACACTTGCCTCACGAGAAAGAAAGCATAATTGCAATAAATCAGCTGACTGACATTTCATCTCATCTTCACTAAAATGTAACTGATTTTTAATCAATGTCTCATATGCCATTTTCCCCAACTGATTTAATTTATTTGCGCATCGTTCAGTGGGATCTTCGTAGTCGAGAGACATACCCTTCTTTGCATAGTATCTCCTGACGGCGCAAGACACCAAGTCATCGTAAATCCCAGTTCTACTCGAGGGAAACACTCCTTTTGTTTCTTCACAAAGAAGACACAACAAAGCTGTATTGAGGGGGTTAGCCGTTAATTCTGCGAGATATTTGTCGCGTTTTAACTGTTTTAACATTTTGTCAGCAAGGCTTTGATCCTCATGACTGCTGAAATACTTCTTAATGTAACTTTCAACGTCATCTTTTGTGTAGCCAACAATTTCAAAAAGCACATCACAATATCGCCTCACTCTCAATCCAACTTCATGCCGAGCAGTTAGCATGAGGTACACATTAGCAAAGACTTTGCCTCGAATCAAAGGCAGAAAACCCTTCACCAGATCGTCACGCAGCTCGTCCAAACCATCAAGAACCAGCAAGATTCTGGACTGATTAGAGCGAATAAAGTGGAACAAGTCTTGCTTTTCCTTCTTGTTTGCATCTTGTGGTAAAAGCTGATCATCAATAGCTTCCTCGATGTTAGCGGTTTTCATGTACATGTCACGGCATTTCAACAGCAACAATATCTTCCCTTCAGGAAATGAAGCGTCAGGTGGAATTTCCCCCACGGACCAATCATATGCCAGCTTTTGACAATAAGTAGTTTTGCCCATCCCAGGATTCCCCTCGATCAGCACCACTCTTGGACTGTGGCATTCTCGGTGTGGTTTGAATACGTCTGTCATATTGACGGTGTTATCCGTTAGTTGTGAACGTTCTTTAGTTCTACTAACTATTTTCAGTCTTGTAAAGATGTTCGATAGCTTCAGTTGCAGTTCATCTTCACACCATGGGAAAGGACACAGCACCGCACCTTTGTAGTCTCGTCTGATCAGTTCTACAAGTTTCTCTGGAATAACTAATGAGGGAAAATAGAAATGAGGCATATTATCTTATCCGCGCTTAAAAAAAATTCATTTGAACACTGGACAAAATGAGCAAATTTTAACAATTGACGAAAGAACAATATGCTTTAACTTCTCCTTACTTAAGTCGGCTTTTTCGTTTGCCCCTGTTGGTATGCACACATTTGCATCACGACGTTTTGTCAAACAGATTGCTAAACCATTTTCAAACTGCTAGAACTATTAGTAACGAAAATCGCAGGCAAGCATGTGTTTAATTCTAAAAAACTTATGTGATCTGATGACTTTCTTGGATAACTGTATGTAAGGCTATTAAACTATTCTCTCATTTCTTGTAACAAATAAAATTTCACTCTAAATCAGTTATAATTAATATTAGGGAGATTAATATAAGGATCGCGTTTACAGCAAACGGCAGACGTGAGATTCAAGTTGAGAAATTTTCAAAACGAGAAATAAGCGGATAAAAACAGCTTAAAACAATTGTTATCGATAGAATTGCAGTAAATCTACCGATTTCCGAGTAGTTAAGCTTATAATGAACAGTAAACGATAAGTAAATGGAACACTTGGTCACGTGGTACAAACTCACATTTGCCCTTTGCCGTAAACGCGAATGAAAACCTACCTTCAGATGTCATCAGTGGGTCTTGAAGAGAAGCGTTTGACTCGGCAGATTCTCTTGTCGTCAAGTCTTGAAACTTTGCTGCAAAAGGAACAAAAAGGAAAAAGGAGAAACGTCGACTTGGAAGTGCATTATTTTCAGAACTTACTCAGCGTGCAAAATAATATCCTTCTTTTTAAAAAGTAAGAGTCAATTAGTTGTCGCAATTCGGACGATCGCGTCCTGGGTTAGTGCCTTTTCTGACGGTGATCTTGCGTGTTAGATAACTAACAAGAACCTTTACTGCTTACTCACTGAGCAGGTATCAACAGCGGGGTGGGTCATTTCGGTAAGAAATAACTAGATTCAAAAGGAATAGGGCTTATTGCTTCATCTCCAAATTAACTTCAAGACAGTGTGAATGGTCTTTAACTCGTTTAAATCTCTGATCTACTAATTTCTTTTTGTAAATGAGACTGGAAAAGATTTCATTGAAACATTGAAACTTACTACCTTCAAGACTGTGCACTTGGTCTTCAACTTGTCCAGTACGAGTCTCCAGATTTCCAAACCTCTGAGCTGTATCCTCTAAAATATACAAACAAAACAAAATGTGCGACGTCACGAATGAAAGTACACACTAATAAAAATGTTAAATAAAATGAATTTTCACCATCAGTATTTCAAAGGAAAAAGAGATTTGAAGAACTAATATTGATAGCCCACAGAGCAATCAGTGCCTTATCTCGAAATTACCTTCAAGATTGTGTACTTGGTCTTCAACTTGTCCAGTACGAGTCTCCAGCTTTCCAAACCTCTGAGCTGTATCCTCTAAAATATACAAACAAAATATAAAATGTGCGACGTCACGAATGAAAGTACACACTAATAAAAATGTTAAATAAAATGAATTTTCACCATCAGTATTCTAAATGAAAAAGAGATTTGAAGAACTAACATTTATAACCCACAGAGCAATCAGTGCATGCCTTATCTCGAAATTACCTTCAAGAATGTGCACTTGGTCTTCAACTTGTCCAGTACGAGTCTCCAGCTTTCCAAACCTCTGAGCTGTATCCTCTAAAATATACAAACAAAATATAAAATGTGCGACGTCACGAATTAAAGCACACACTAATAAAAAATGTTAAACAAAATGATTTTTCACCATCAGTATTTTAAATGAAAAAGAGATTTGAAGAACTAACATTCATAACCCACAGGAGGATCAACGCCTTATCTCGAAATTACCTTCAAGACTGTGTACTTGGTCTTCAACTTGACCGGTGCGAGTCTCTAGATTTCCAAACCTCTGATCTGCATCCTCTACAAAACAGAAGCAGAAAGTACACAATTTCCAAATACTCTGACGAGTAAATATAAGGTTTAGAAACCATTATATATTATGTTGCAATAATGACACAAGAATTATGAAAATGGGCGGGGAGGGGTTAAGTATGATTACCTTGAAAGGTCTTTAGTCTTTCCACCATCCGCTTCATCTCTTCAAGGATTATGGCAGCGTTTTGCAGCTCTTGCTGTACTCTCACCCTTTCCTGGTCAAATTCTACTGACAAGTTGTTCACACTATCTTGTAGAAATTTTACTTCTTGCTGAACAAGTTGAAGCAATGCTGGGTCCACGGGGGAGTTCATGCACAACAGAGTCCCTGCAACAAAGCAGTCCAGATTACACACTAATACCTGGCACATTAATATATGTCATGAACAGCTTCC
>CALNXI010001330.1:14413-41913 GCA_942486025.1 Porites evermanni
GAAATGCATCGCCTAAACCAAAGAGACTTCACTTAGAAGAAGATGACTGTGATGGTCTTTTTCACTGCCCAGTTCAGATTTGTAACCACGATGGATTCACTACGCAAAGAGGCTGTAGAAAACACGTAAAGAACAAACACAGTTGGTACTATTACTTTGACGAGAAGCCAAACAGTGCTCAAATGGAATCGTTTCACAATCGATCCGAGAAAATTGAAACCAACGATCGGACGACTCCACGTACAACGAGATCAATTGCCTCATTCGACTTGAAAAACAACATTGCTAAGAGTTTTTTCTCATGGCTAACTGGCAGCGGTGGGGGTTGTAAAAGCGATCGACAAGCACAGCAAATTGTCAGTAGGTGTTTAAAGTTTCTCAAATTCTGTTGCAAAGACGAAGAGGAACTCACATTTGGCATTGTTGATTTTAGCCTATGAATCTCCTATTTAAATTCGTAGATACGATGCAGGATGAATGGAAACTGGGACACGCGGGACGCATAGGTTACTTAGACGCCATTGCAGAATTAGCGGATTTCAGAAAAGTAAATGGCGCATCAGAAACAGAATGGAGAAGGCTGTCCACAGCAGAAATGTACTTAAAAAGGGCGCGAAAAACCGTTTCAAAGATGATGAGGTTGCAATGGACCAGCGAACTCGATATTGACGCTTTAGAAGCCAAGGGGCACTGGGCCACCATGGAAGAGCTTTTAGAGGTGGTGGGGCGTTACTTGCCGCGCTATGAGAGCGTGCTTAAAGCATGCAGGGATAAACCAGATACTGTTTCGCCACTGGAATTATCGTTTGCTACCAAATTTCTGGCCGTCTATTTGTTTATCAAGGTTAAAGGCTCACGCCCGATGACATACCAATATCTAACCGTAGAAATGGTCGACAAAGCTAAGACTAACGGCGGATTCATAGACCAAAAACAATTCAAGACGGCTGGAAAGTATGGTTTTGATTCCCTTTTCCTGACAGACACTAGTATGCAAGTCCTGGAAGGCTACATCAACCACATTCGCCCACTTCTCAAGCCTAATTGTGATTATGTTTTAGCCACGAGAAATGGTCGACAACATAACAAGCTAGGAGAAGCAATGAGTAAATTGGTGTTCGATGCAACAGGCAAGTATGTCACCCAACTCGTTACTGCCAAATAGTGGAGACGGCAAGCTCTAGAACTCTCAGCAGCAGAGTGCAGGATGCGATCTCCGAGGACCAGAAACACAGCTCTGTTGTGGCAAGAGTTCACTATCAAAAACGGCGATCTCGCAAAGTCGCCAGCAAAGCACATACATTTTTGGAAAGACTACAGGGCGAGAGGGGATCAGAGCTAGAGATGGACGTACGCTCTAGGCTGTCTGAGAATTCAAGTTCTTCACAAGAACAAGATGTTGGCAAAACCGATACGTCTTCTAATGACGAAGAAGACGTAATCACAGATACAACACGCGAGCCTTTAGTAGGAGTGCCAAAATTGAGGGGCGAAAATGCGTTCAGAGTGACCGAAACAAGCACGCGATGGAAGAGTTTAATGTTCACCCCCGAGGAAGACAAATTTCTCAAAGCTGGACTTAAACGGTACGGATTTGGGCAATGGAAAGCGATTCTAACAGACCCCGACTTTCAGTTCCAAAAGGGAAGAACGGCTAACTCTCTTCTGAGCCGAGCCGCTCGAAGATTTGGATCATATTCAACATCGATGCAGCGTTAACAAGGTCCTACTTAACGAACGAACTCAAGGGCATGTAGCTTTCTTAAATTCTTGAACTCAAATAAATGAATTATTGCAAATTTTAGCCCTACATAAAATGCGAGAAACAACTATAGAAAGAAGAGATAATGTAGGCTAAATCCATAACGTCAATATCATTTATTTAATGACTGAATTCCTCAGCATGACCATGCCATCATGGGGCTTCGTAGACAACATGCAAAAATAACGTGGTATTTGAAACTGACAACAAAGCATTAATAATACAAGTGTTCTGTGGCGTAAAGGCCTTCAAATTAGTTAACTTAGTATATCTTAAATTGCATGTACGGGCACCTAAGTTGATCCTACTTTTTTACATGTTTCTGCGAACTGAAAAAGCTAGTCACCCGCTTCTGTCCCTCGGTTGTTTGGCTTCTCGAGAGTCTAGCTCACTTTGAAGGTCTGTTGTCAGGTGAGGGTACTCGCCTTAGTAATGGTGAAGAGCCTGTGCAAATGCTTTCATCAAATGAGGGTTCGTAACAAGGTGTCTTCAGTGTAATGAACATGTCCTCGCTCTCCGATTCCACGGCCTCCTGGCTCGTAGGTGGAGTAAACATCGTCTGGTGCGTGTCCTCAGGCGTATTACCATCGTCGTTTAAAGGCGTTGGTCTGGACATGTTTTGGTTGCTACCTTCGACGATAACCGGTAAAGGTGAGTACACATCTCTAACGGAACTCGCGTACCTAGGATCTACTAATCCACGTTTCACACAGATTTCCTTCCTCTTTTCCACAGCCATCTGCAGGCGAAGGGTGCCTTGTTTTTCGTGAAATACGTGGAGTTTCTCATAGTCAATCTCCAAAAGACTCGTCAGCGTTGCACTCATGTCGGGGTCTGTGCCTCTCTCTAAACGCATATTGTTCTCGGCCATTTCTTTTTCTATTTCTAACAGCCACGGATTAGAGAATGCTTTTTTTACTTTCTCCTGCTCATCTCTTTCCCTTTGCTTTTCGAGACGTTCTGCCCTATCATTCAAGGCCTGTTGTTCTCTGCGAGCGAGGTCGGTTGGTAGTGGCTCGTCGGGATGCGTAATCAGTCGATCTGCCTGCGATTTGCTGGTCACTCCTAAATTTACTAGATATCGTTGACGTCCGGCGATTTGACGTTCTTGGATGGCTTTGTGCTGTGTTTGAGCGTTTCTCAGGAGCATGCTCAGCTGTCTGTGCCAAAACCCACCCGGCACCGCCTTTTCGAACTCATGGCGAAGCTTGTCTATGTGGTTGTTATCTTCATTTTCATCGGAACTGTCGCTTTCGGCTTCACTCTCCTCTTCATCCGTGAGTGAGATTTCACCGGCTTCCGTGTTGCACTCGGGGGTGTGGTCGTCCAGTAGGGAAACGGACAAAATTCTCTGAATGTGCTCACTTTCTAAACCATCCTCACGCTCTCCTAAGGTCCTTCCAGTCTGTGCGGTAGTGGAGTTTGTAGCAACCATCTTTTGGGCCCATACGATGCAGTCCATTGCATGTTCTCACAGCCACTGGTTGGCCTCCGGGTTAACTTGCGGCAAGCTTCTGAAGAAGTACTTGTGAAGTCTTCGGTTCATCGCGTCATTGTGGGCCTCGCCAAAGTCCATCTCCTGTTGACATGTAATGTACATACTTGCACGGCAGTGGAACCCCTGGGCCTTCTTCCATTTTACATCGTGGGATGTAAAACCGCCTTGACAAATTATCTTCCAGTCATCGATGTCGAGCAGGTTGTTGTATGCCTCGTCGAGAAAGATAACTTCCATGGAGCTGTCAATCATCGACTTGTTAAAGCTCTTCTGTTTGGTCACGCGAGCGATTCGGCTTAACGGCACAATTTGAAACACTGGGCTGAACAGGTTCGTTTTGCCGCTGTCAGAAGCTCCTATGGCACATGGCACAGGTCGCTTGTGTTCTTTATCTCTGAATAGCGCGAGGAAATCAGCGCAAAACTGTTCTATTTGCCCTTCAGGTAGGCTATTGGTTAGAATTTGCTCGAAGTATTTAGGATCGGGCTCTTGGAGGCTGTCATAATGGATATACGCTCTTGGTGATGTGATACCTCGCTGTAGAAAAGAGAAAAAAAAAGGAACTGTTAAAACATACAAACATGTAATAAATAGGTAAAAGAAGAAGTAGAACCTTTACCCACCAACCAACTAGGAGTAGTCCTAGATTAGGTGACTCGAAACTGAATAGCGCTTGATTTGACATATCCCAAGGTTAATTATGTTGTATAGTAATAGAAAAACGACTTTTCTATTGAACAGATACATTGTCATTTTAGCCAGCAGATAAATTGTAGCCAAGGAAATTGTGATAATGGAATTAAAACAACCTTTACTGATGAAAACGTATGCTCTCACCTCTGATTCTGGGATCACTCCTTGTACAAAAGCTCCTTCAGAGAAAGACTAAAACCAACCATTCTGCACTTCAACCAAGTTTCGATCTATGTTAAGGTGGCCAATCAGGGAACTTTCTGGCTCATTCAGAAGTGGTAGCACTCGTTGAAAATGTTGGACAAGCCTGTCTTTGAAGCACTCGTTCCCCATAAGATTTAACAGAAATGACTTCATGGAGCAAAGGAACTTGAAAGTAAACTGTGATTCTGTCACTTTCTTGTACACATCTCCCCGGTAGACACTAAACTGAAGCTTTTTCATTGCGGCATGGATGTCGTTACAAAGAACTGTTAGTGGGCAAGACAATGGCTAGGAACGCCTTGTTCCCTTTCGGTTCAAATTGTTCCTATTCATGCCCAACAGGAACGGAATTGTTCCTAATCGAGGTGGTTTTTTGTTCCTCAAGATGAGTGTTATGTTCCGCGTATAAATGGGAACAGGTTCAGAATTTGTGACAAAGGAACTAGCGTTCCATTTTGCGCAAAGTGTAAAAAGGAATAGGGAACAATAGTTCCTATTTATCGTAGGCTATCTGAAACTACTGTCCATCACCTCCGCTATACAAATTTATCAAAACATATAACCTTCAACTATCAAGTTAAGTGGGAGACTTGCCCGCTACATGTTCAATCGCATTCGGGCTTGCCCGCGCAAGTTCAGGCTTATGTCTTTGTTCCTTTTGATTAATTGTGTACCAAATACGGATAAGAAAACAATGGGGCAAGGGGTAAGAATGATCAAGTGTGGGCAGAGATGGGCTAATAGAGATCTCTGATTGGCGAATAGGATGATCTCTTGGGGACCCTTTTGCTAGTCTAAGTGCGTGCATACTTTGGAAAGATATCGATTTCAAGCTAATGCTTAAGATGAACAAACAAGGCAAGGATGTCAACTGGTCAAAGTTAGGAAATGCATCGCCTAAACCAAAGAGACTTCACTTAGAAGAAGATGACTGTGATGGTCTTTTTCACTGCCCAGTTCAGATTTGTAACCACGATGGATTCACTACGCAAAGAGGCTGTAGAAAACACGTAAAGAACAAACACAGTTGGTACTATTACTTTGACGAGAAGCCAAACAGTGCTCAAATGGAATCGTTTCACAATCGATCCGAGAAAATTGAAACCAACGATCGGACGACTCCACGTACAACGAGATCAATTGCCTCATTCGACTTGAAAAACAACATTGCTAAGAGTTTTTTCTCATGGCTAACTGGCAGCGGTGGGGGTTGTAAAAGCGATCGACAAGCACAGCAAATTGTCAGTAGGTGTTTAAAGTTTCTCAAATTCTGTTGCAAAGACGAAGAGGAACTCACATTTGGCATTGTTGATTTTAGCCTATGAATCTCCTATTTAAATTCGTAGATACGATGCAGGATGAATGGAAACTGGGACACGCGGGACGCATAGGTTACTTAGACGCCATTGCAGAATTAGCGGATTTCAGAAAAGTAAATGGCGCATCAGAAACAGAATGGAGAAGGCTGTCCACAGCAGAAATGTACTTAAAAAGGGCGCGAAAAACCGTTTCAAAGATGATGAGGTTGCAATGGACCAGCGAACTCGATATTGACGCTTTAGAAGCCAAGGGGCACTGGGCCACCATGGAAGAGCTTTTAGAGGTGGTGGGGCGTTACTTGCCGCGCTATGAGAGCGTGCTTAAAGCATGCAGGGATAAACCAGATACTGTTTCGCCACTGGAATTATCGTTTGCTACCAAATTTCTGGCCGTCTATTTGTTTATCAAGGTTAAAGGCTCACGCCCGATGACATACCAATATCTAACCGTAGAAATGGTCGACAAAGCTAAGACTAACGGCGGATTCATAGACCAAAAACAATTCAAGACGGCTGGAAAGTATGGTTTTGATTCCCTTTTCCTGACAGACACTAGTATGCAAGTCCTGGAAGGCTACATCAACCACATTCGCCCACTTCTCAAGCCTAATTGTGATTATGTTTTAGCCACGAGAAATGGTCGACAACATAACAAGCTAGGAGAAGCAATGAGTAAATTGGTGTTCGATGCAACAGGCAAGTATGTCACCCAACTCGTTACTGCCAAATAGTGGAGACGGCAAGCTCTAGAACTCTCAGCAGCAGAGTGCAGGATGCGATCTCCGAGGACCAGAAACACAGCTCTGTTGTGGCAAGAGTTCACTATCAAAAACGGCGATCTCGCAAAGTCGCCAGCAAAGCACATACATTTTTGGAAAGACTACAGGGCGAGAGGGGATCAGAGCTAGAGATGGACGTACGCTCTAGGCTGTCTGAGAATTCAAGTTCTTCACAAGAACAAGATGTTGGCAAAACCGATACGTCTTCTAATGACGAAGAAGACGTAATCACAGATACAACACGCGAGCCTTTAGTAGGAGTGCCAAAATTGAGGGGCGAAAATGCGTTCAGAGTGACCGAAACAAGCACGCGATGGAAGAGTTTAATGTTCACCCCCGAGGAAGACAAATTTCTCAAAGCTGGACTTAAACGGTACGGATTTGGGCAATGGAAAGCGATTCTAACAGACCCCGACTTTCAGTTCCAAAAGGGAAGAACGGCTAACTCTCTTCTGAGCCGAGCCGCTCGAAGATTTGGATCATATTCAACATCGATGCAGCGTTAACAAGGTCCTACTTAACGAACGAACTCAAGGGCATGTAGCTTTCTTAAATTCTTGAACTCAAATAAATGAATTATTGCAAATTTTAGCCCTACATAAAATGCGAGAAACAACTATAGAAAGAAGAGATAATGTAGGCTAAATCCATAACGTCAATATCATTTATTTAATGACTGAATTCCTCAGCATGACCATGCCATCATGGGGCTTCGTAGACAACATGCAAAAATAACGTGGTATTTGAAACTGACAACAAAGCATTAATAATACAAGTGTTCTGTGGCGTAAAGGCCTTCAAATTAGTTAACTTAGTATATCTTAAATTGCATGTACGGGNTATGCAAGTCCTGGAAGGCTACATCAACCACATTCGCCCACTTCTCAAGCCTAATTGTGATTATGTTTTAGCCACGAGAAATGGTCGACAACATAACAAGCTAGGAGAAGCAATGAGTAAATTGGTGTTCGATGCAACAGGCAAGTATGTCACCCAACTCGTTACTGCCAAATAGTGGAGACGGCAAGCTCTAGAACTCTCAGCAGCAGAGTGCAGGATGCGATCTCCGAGGACCAGAAACACAGCTCTGTTGTGGCAAGAGTTCACTATCAAAAACGGCGATCTCGCAAAGTCGCCAGCAAAGCACATACATTTTTGGAAAGACTACAGGGCGAGAGGGGATCAGAGCTAGAGATGGACGTACGCTCTAGGCTGTCTGAGAATTCAAGTTCTTCACAAGAACAAGATGTTGGCAAAACCGATACGTCTTCTAATGACGAAGAAGACGTAATCACAGATACAACACGCGAGCCTTTAGTAGGAGTGCCAAAATTGAGGGGCGAAAATGCGTTCAGAGTGACCGAAACAAGCACGCGATGGAAGAGTTTAATGTTCACCCCCGAGGAAGACAAATTTCTCAAAGCTGGACTTAAACGGTACGGATTTGGGCAATGGAAAGCGATTCTAACAGACCCCGACTTTCAGTTCCAAAAGGGAAGAACGGCTAACTCTCTTCTGAGCCGAGCCGCTCGAAGATTTGGATCATATTCAACATCGATGCAGCGTTAACAAGGTCCTACTTAACGAACGAACTCAAGGGCATGTAGCTTTCTTAAATTCTTGAACTCAAATAAATGAATTATTGCAAATTTTAGCCCTACATAAAATGCGAGAAACAACTATAGAAAGAAGAGATAATGTAGGCTAAATCCATAACGTCAATATCATTTATTTAATGACTGAATTCCTCAGCATGACCATGCCATCATGGGGCTTCGTAGACAACATGCAAAAATAACGTGGTATTTGAAACTGACAACAAAGCATTAATAATACAAGTGTTCTGTGGCGTAAAGGCCTTCAAATTAGTTAACTTAGTATATCTTAAATTGCATGTACGGGCACCTAAGTTGATCCTACTTTTTTACATGTTTCTGCGAACTGAAAAAGCTAGTCACCCGCTTCTGTCCCTCGGTTGTTTGGCTTCTCGAGAGTCTAGCTCACTTTGAAGGTCTGTTGTCAGGTGAGGGTACTCGCCTTAGTAATGGTGAAGAGCCTGTGCAAATGCTTTCATCAAATGAGGGTTCGTAACAAGGTGTCTTCAGTGTAATGAACATGTCCTCGCTCTCCGATTCCACGGCCTCCTGGCTCGTAGGTGGAGTAAACATCGTCTGGTGCGTGTCCTCAGGCGTATTACCATCGTCGTTTAAAGGCGTTGGTCTGGACATGTTTTGGTTGCTACCTTCGACGATAACCGGTAAAGGTGAGTACACATCTCTAACGGAACTCGCGTACCTAGGATCTACTAATCCACGTTTCACACAGATTTCCTTCCTCTTTTCCACAGCCATCTGCAGGCGAAGGGTGCCTTGTTTTTCGTGAAATACGTGGAGTTTCTCATAGTCAATCTCCAAAAGACTCGTCAGCGTTGCACTCATGTCGGGGTCTGTGCCTCTCTCTAAACGCATATTGTTCTCGGCCATTTCTTTTTCTATTTCTAACAGCCACGGATTAGAGAATGCTTTTTTTACTTTCTCCTGCTCATCTCTTTCCCTTTGCTTTTCGAGACGTTCTGCCCTATCATTCAAGGCCTGTTGTTCTCTGCGAGCGAGGTCGGTTGGTAGTGGCTCGTCGGGATGCGTAATCAGTCGATCTGCCTGCGATTTGCTGGTCACTCCTAAATTTACTAGATATCGTTGACGTCCGGCGATTTGACGTTCTTGGATGGCTTTGTGCTGTGTTTGAGCGTTTCTCAGGAGCATGCTCAGCTGTCTGTGCCAAAACCCACCCGGCACCGCCTTTTCGAACTCATGGCGAAGCTTGTCTATGTGGTTGTTATCTTCATTTTCATCGGAACTGTCGCTTTCGGCTTCACTCTCCTCTTCATCCGTGAGTGAGATTTCACCGGCTTCCGTGTTGCACTCGGGGGTGTGGTCGTCCAGTAGGGAAACGGACAAAATTCTCTGAATGTGCTCACTTTCTAAACCATCCTCACGCTCTCCTAAGGTCCTTCCAGTCTGTGCGGTAGTGGAGTTTGTAGCAACCATCTTTTGGGCCCATACGATGCAGTCCATTGCATGTTCTCACAGCCACTGGTTGGCCTCCGGGTTAACTTGCGGCAAGCTTCTGAAGAAGTACTTGTGAAGTCTTCGGTTCATCGCGTCATTGTGGGCCTCGCCAAAGTCCATCTCCTGTTGACATGTAATGTACATACTTGCACGGCAGTGGAACCCCTGGGCCTTCTTCCATTTTACATCGTGGGATGTAAAACCGCCTTGACAAATTATCTTCCAGTCATCGATGTCGAGCAGGTTGTTGTATGCCTCGTCGAGAAAGATAACTTCCGTGGAGCTGTCAATCATCGACTTGTTAAAGCTCTTCTGTTTGGTCACGCGAGCAATTCGGCTTAACGGCACAATTTGAAACACTGGGCTGAACAGGCTCGTTTTGCCGCTGTCAGAAGCTCCGATGGCACATGGCACAGGTCGCTTATGTTCTTTATCTCTGAATAGCGCGAGGAAATCAGCGCAAAACTGTTGTATTTGCCCTTCAGGTAGGCTATTGGTTAGAATTTGCTCGAAGTATTTAGGATCGGGCTCTTGGAGGCTGTCATAGTGGACATACGCTCTTGGTGATGTGATACCTCGCTGTAGAAAACAGAAAAAAAAAGAACTGTTAAAACATACAAACATGTAATAAATAGGTAAAACAAGTAGAAACCTTTACCCGCCAACCAACTTGGAGTAGTCCTAGATTAGGTAACTCGAAACTGAATAGCACTTGATTTGACATATTCCAAGGTTAATTATGTTGTATAGTAATAGAAAAACGACTTTTCTATTGAACAGATACATTGTCATTTTAGCCAGCAGATAAATTGTAGCCAAGGAAATTGTGATAACGGAATTAAAACAACCTTTACTGATGAAAACGTATGCTCTCACCTCTGATTCTGGGATCACTCCTTGTACAAAAGCTCCTTCAGAGAAAGACCAAAACCAGCCATTCTGCACTTCAACCAAGTTTCGATCTATGTTAAGTTGGCCAATCAGGGAACTTTCTGGCTCACTCAGAAGTGGTAGAACTCGTTGAAAATGTTGGACAAGCCTGTCTTTGAAGCACTCGTTCCCCATAAGATTTAACAGAAATGACTTCATGGAGCAAAGGAACTTGAAAGTAAACTGTGATTCTGCAACTTTCTTGTACACATCTCCCCGGTAGACACTAAACTGAAGCTTTTTCATTGCGGCATGGATGTCGTTACAAAGAACTGTTAGTGGGCAAGACAATGGCTTATGTGGTGTACACGGTATTTCTACGCCCGGGGTGCTGCTTTCGTTTTCATGGAGACCAAAACAATCGATTTTCAAACCAGCGCGGCGCAATTCTCGGATAGATGTAGTCATCATCGGTTTGAATTCTTCCCTAAGCACTCGCACACGAACCACATTTTCTGTCGACAACATTTCTTGAGACTGTTCTTCATCACTAATATCTATTTCGTCTTGAAGGGCGCTGTCAATAAAGAATAAAAAACAGACAAGTTTACTATCTCAGAATAAATTTTTGAGTAGTGCATCAAAGTTTGAATTAACGCTCTTTTTCGTGTTGAAATTCCCAGATGGTCTAAATCGCACTTAATTAGCCACTTGCACCCTTGGATATTGTTAGTTATTTGAGTCAAGACAGTTAATTAGAGATATTGCTTGACAAGGAGAAGATGGCAACAATAAGGGTGGACTTCTAGGTGTTGATTTCTTTGGTCAACTATAGCCTTTACTATAACAGTTTTGCATTGAGTATACTAACCTGAGACAATGCTGATAAGAAGCCTCCACAAAATTCATCAGGCAAGGATTCTTGTGATCTTTTAAAACTTGGCAGAGTTGGTTTAAGTCGTGAGAATGAGCACGTTGAATTTTCATGGGATTAACGGCTGAACCATTTTGAGTTTGGCAAGCCACCCAATACGAAATTGCTGGGAAAACTTGCTTTCCAGGCGTTGAAATTTGAGAGGGGTTTATGGCAGATTCTTCGTTAGACTCGTCGATTTCTCGTCCTTCATCTGATGTTGTTGATTTTTTCTTTTTGCTGTCAAGCTTTGAGGTGCTTATTGCCGAAAAGAAAAAGCAAACCTCGCTCAGTTTCGACAATTCCAAATCACATTCATCTCGCTTTTCGCAGATCCAATTCCAGGCTTGTTGAATTTCTTCATCGCTTACTCTCCAAACACACTTAAATGCCACAACAGAACACGTTTTCTCAATTGCTGCTACTATGTGACACTCCACTTTATCTCTTATAACTTTGCTGTTTAGCTGCGAACAGGGCTTGCTCATCTTGACTAGCCAACAATGTCGAGTAAAAGCGATTTTTCAAGGCCTCTTGGCCATGTTATATCTAGCACAATACTTAGGGGAATAGAACAAGTCTGTGCCATTGGCTGGATTAGCTGACTGAAAGTGCGAGCATAAATTAACCTCAGTCTGACTAAATTATTCAGTCCAAATACGCCTTACTCGCGATAACCGGTATTCCCTTCACACACAAAAAACATTAGCAAACTACCTGTGGAACTAAATCTTAACGGTACTTGTTAAAATTATTCTTGCTTTTGGTGCCTAAAAAAGATAAGCGTAAACCAAGGGTATGATCTGAAGACAAAAAACAAGGATCTTGAAATCAGTATCAGATGTTAAAGTGTACAGCGATTTAAGCGTAAACTACGGATATGGTCTGAATATTAATATCAATGATCTTGAAATTGCTTTTTATATTAAAGTGCTTAGCGAGTTAAGCGTAAACTACGGGTTTGGTCTGAATTAAATTAACAACAAAAACAAGAATAATATAAAATAATAATAAATAATAATAATAATTATTATTATTATAATTTATTTTATTATTATTATTATTATTTTATTTATAATTATTAATTTTAGATTTTCATTTTCCTTTTTTTTTAAATTAAGTTAATTAATTCAGTCCATCCCCGTATATCACGCTTATCTCGTTGTACACTTTGACATCAAAAAGCAATTTCAGGATCCTTGTTGATAGTATTCAGACCATACCCGCAGTTTACGGTTAAATCACTGTACCCCTCAACATCAGATACTGATTTCAAGATGCATGCTATTAGTATTCAGGCCATATCCGTTGTTTACGCTTATATCGCTTTTCACTGTAACATCAGTAAGCAATTTCTTGACCTATCTCTTTAGTATTCAGGCTATTCCCGTGTTTTTCGCTTATTCTGCAATAAACTCTGGGATCGAAGAAGTCTTCAGTAACCCATGCTTCTCACTTTTCCGATGCAAACAATGCAACAAATAGAAGTATTAGTCTAGCAGCAGTAGTAGTAGTAGTAGTAGTAGTAGTAGTAGTTGTTGTTGTTGTTGTTGTTGTTGCCGTTGTTGTTACTCTTAATTTGTCGCAAAATCATTGGAAAAATGAGAGAAATTGGTAGTGTGGGAATTTCTCTTGATAGACCAAGTGAATAGCGTGTTTAGCGTGACCAGCGTGTTTGCTTTTCCTAGGCTTCTTTTACTTTAAGGAGGGAAAGAGAAAAGGGAACTAACATTTTTGGGAATGATCAACATCATCGTCATATTTATCAGCATTATCATCATTATCATCATCTTCGTCATCATCATCATCATCATTATCACCATCATTATTATTATCATCACCATCTTCATCAGTAGTATATGCAATCGAGCTAAGAGGTTAACATACCCTTTGTCTGTTCCGATTCTTCGTTTTTGTTCCTCTCTTTCTCCTCTTTGAATTTTCTTTTACATTTCTTTGCTCTTGCTTTTTCTTTTTTCAATTTTTCCTCCATTTCCTTTTTGATGTCTTTTTTTATCGCTAGTCTGGCTGCAAAAAGGTTTACATGATTATCAATGGACGAATGCGATACATTGTATCGAGAGAAACGTTAATAAACAAAAAGTGGTATATATAGTATTTAAAACCACTGACAATAAGGGCAGCCAGCCAAGAAACTTTCTATGTGTAGAAATACTTAAACAAATTTGCCTTCCAAGTCTTGGGATTGTCGTATTTCGTTATTATTATTATTACTTTTATTATTATTATTATAAGTGGTCTTGATTCTAAGCATGTAGCAGCTCTTCTAACCCTGAAACAGTAGGAAATAATGAATAAACAATGATGTGTTATTGCTTCTGCGACCAATGAGAAAACACCTTACGAGCAGCTCTTCAATTACAATTCTTAGGCGAGAACGACTACGAGTAAGAGAAATTCTGAATATTAAATAGCACACGACGGGAAAGTGTCATTCAACTACGAGTTTTAGGAAGCATGTCGAAACAGGTTATCAAATGTTATAGCGGAGCTCTCAAGCGCGCGAAAAGCACGCCATGGGGAAGTAAATCTTCTCATCACAGAAAATTTGGTAATCACGTGACCGTACACCGCCTCCGACCGTCCGTCCGCACCACAGGCATACCAATGTTTTTACTCTCGCACTTTCTAGCTACTTTGGGAGCCCAGGAGAACACTGATTGCACATCAATGTCGTGATCAATTGACTGCTTTTGGTTCTGACGCACACCCAGACTTCAGCAGAGTACATTCTAAGGAGCTGGAAGCAACTCGAGGCTATTAGCAATTCTCCTACGAACGGGACAATTTTGTTATTGTTTTTCGCAAAAATAGTGACAAAGCTGACAACAAAACAGGCAAAGTTTAGATAAACTAGAGATACTGTGTGGCAAGAAATTTTTAAATCAAGGAAAAGTACAATCTTCTATTGCTCAGCGACGACCAGTGCAGGGCTTCACAATGATCTTGGTAAGGCATTTCGCCCCTTCGCTGGCCTAAGGCCAATTCTGATGTCCTTTTCTGGACTTTTTCTAAATGGGCAATGTCTTGGACAAGAAACAGAGTCGATACTTGTGATGCATTCTCAAGTATTTGTCTAACGAGAGACATGTATAATGTAAAGAAAATGTTCTTTTCTGCAGAACCGACTGTATGCTTTATAAGACCAAGGACATTATTTGCTTTGTTAACCGCCTCAACTATGTGTGAAGTCTTTGAAAGGTTGCGCAAGTTTGTAGTGCTGAGGTCTTTTACAGAAGCCACTGAATTGTTCTCCATGAGGGACAAGTGTATAATTCCGGACAGATTTGTCTTGAACGTGTGTTACCCGCATAACTTCACATTTGCTCACATTGAAATCTAGTCACCAGGTATCAGACCTACCCTTGAGGCGGAACAAGTCAGACTGAAGGGCGTCCGTGTATTTAGTAATGTTGGAGATTTCTCTAGAAACTTTGTTGTCATCTGAATACAGTTTAACCGTGGACGAAATTTCGGATGAGAGTTCATTGACATATAACATAAATAAAACTGGTCCGAGAACTGTTCCCTGGTGTCCGCCAGATAAAACTGACGGGATGTTGTTCATCCCCATGAGTTTAGAGACTTTGAAATTTTCACGTGCTCAATCCTTGTGAGTTCAATGCACCAACTAGCCCAGTCTTCCTTTATTCCAGTTGGTACTGGGTCATCCCAGTCAATTTTCTGGTTGCAGAGCTCTTGAAACAGTACCTTTATTTGAAATGTAACTGGCGAGATAATTCCCATTGGATCAAATATCTTAGCCACAACCTTACAGATGCTTCATTTCGTTGGTGGTAACTTACAGGCCAACTGTGCTAAGGGTTTGAGTGGTAACATCAACCAGTCTTCAAAGTAGTTCCAGTTACCTCCAAGAACCTGTTTGCACTGATAATATGCTGCCTTTTCCATTCCAACTGTGGCTTTTACACAAGTTTCATCGTCATCTCGGAAACTGCTCTTTAACACTTGATGACTCGCAACATGCATTAGAAAAATGTCCGGCCAACCTCATGGTAAGCATGGAACAAACTGTTCATTCGCAAAGTATGCGATATAAAAGAATCTCGGCAGCTAAAGCAAAAGACGTGAATGTCTGAGAATGCGTTTATGATGAGAGTGGAATTAAAAAAAAGCCCAAAAATTTATCTAAAAATATAACCGGTTCGTGATGACGCCATGAAATACCCCTAGAAAGGGAGCTGCTTGCTTTGGTTTATTTGATTGAGTTTGAATGGTAACTTGATAATAAGAGTGAGGAGGAGAAAGAAGGTCGATGTTAACTAGGTTGATCGTGCTCACTTGGTTGACCCTGTTTACTAGGGTAATTTATGGGTTTAGTTTTAAGTAAGGGATTTTGTGTTAATCATGTGTTCTATTTCGTGACATTCTAGTTTTAGCTTTGTCTAAAATCCTGCAAGTGATACCTTACGTTATTGTAATATATTGCTGGTAATGGGTCACAAGTGACTATAGTTTGGTACTGAGACCCCTAAATTACTGTCCTCGACTTATTTCATTTATTTATCTATCCCATGTAAGATAAAAGGAATAAATAGCCGGCATGTCTTACCCGTTTCTAGTTGGATACCACTTGATGTCGTTGGTGGATCTTTCAGTTCACTTTCTTCGTCCCGTTCAACATACAGACTGATGATGGTGTCTAGAATGATTAGGGTTATTGGAATGCCTTTCAAGACAGTGATGGGGGTTGGTGACTAGAATAACATATTAAGCCACTTGTGGGATGTTTGACAAATCATTCCCAAGCACTGGATAACTAGTATTTCTTAATATTAACGGAGCCCTACTGCGCGGGAAGCGGGTACCATAGGCAATACATTTTTGTTATCTATGCAACTAAGGTATTTTACTGCGACCCAAATTTAATCGCCTACCTTCGCACTTTGTAATTGTATCGTCCCTATGAGCGTACGTTGATCCATACTTCATGTCTGGCGGATGTAAAATGTCATACTTGCAACCACAGAGTTTAAGGCATATGTTATGGCTTACTGACCAATTTAAAAATTGGGTATCCGCTGACCAGTGTCATAAATATGACTGTATCTAGGGCTCATGGCTTTCACTTGATTGCAGGCTCCAACAGCTGTAAAATTTGAGTGGTTCTAAAAAAACAGCATTGGACCAGAGGATACGCTTCAGGGTTATATGCTTCTGGCAGAGAAGAATAATTGCTGAGTTTTGATGAGTAAATACTTACGCAGTGCTTGTTTATTAAGTAACTTTAGCTAGTCATTTAATTGCAGGTCCATAAAAATGTCAGACAGAGCTGTAGTATTAAAGATTTATGAAAGCTAAGGCCATAAGAGTTAAATTTTTGGACAGTTTATATTTGATGCGGTCATTAAAAACACAGAAAACTGTTTGATTGTTAAAATGATTACCTTCATCGATTTTATCTAGCGTTGTTTGCCTCAGAATTTTTCTGGCCAATCCCCTTAGGTCTGTTTCTTTTACGCGAATTAAAACAATTTAATTACTGTGTCTACGACCGTTTTAACTGAGTCAGTATCCCCGGGCGCCACTAGGATAGGGTTTAATATGACAGCCCATGGTGAATACACAACAAATAGCTACAACCTAATCACTTGGACACGGCCACTTTTATTCACGAGCAGTAGCACAATATTTTCAATTACAGAATGACAATTAATCTTTGGGAAATCGCTGGCAAACAACTAAAGAAATACCGTGCGACACCACAGGGCCACACCTGCAAAGTCCTTTAAGCAGGATACACAAATCGGCTATATAAAGTTGAACTGAACATTGTGGTAATTTTACGTCTCACAAATTTTTACAAAACGAGAGACATGTTTTAAACACTGTTTAAGTTAAAACAAAACTATTTTTATGCAGGAATGAAATACTTTTCATACACGTCCCCAGGACATTTCTCTTAGAAAATGGCAGGGGCGGGAAAGCCCTGGAAACGAGGTTGACTCTGTGTAGAAAGTTCTTTCTTTTTTCCCATTGATAATGCTCTTCAAACAATCATCGGGAAACTATCATTTACAACTCACGGATTAACCTTTATGTATAGTATTTTAAATGTAAGAATTGATTAGGGCAAGATACACAGCTGGCAAAAAATAGAAATAAATAAACTATCTTTGCAAGCTCAAATAAACTGGAAACGAACATCAAAAAACATCGCAAGGTAAAATATTAAATAGAGAAATTAGAATATCTCTGTACGTTTAGAAATTTTTTGCATGAGACAAAAAAGAATGATACTTACTTGATGGAGCAAAATTTTTGACTTATTTCGAATGTCTTCCTGCCACAGAAGTTATTTTGCCAGTATGATCCAGAGTATGACCGGGGTATTGACAAGACCATAGGCTCCATTTCCACCGTCTCCCAGTCCCTTGGGGGCTCATTTTCCAGCACAGTGGCTTACAATTGAGCCTAACAAGACCTTGGCGCTCGCAAAAACCTGCCAAGTAGGTGTCTGTGCCTTGGGCAGATTGTCATTTTAGTGTTAGCCTGTGTACACACCACCCCCCACCCCCTTGGAGGGGGGCCCCTTCTCCGATTTTTCCTAAGGGGAGGGGCTCTGTACACAGGCTATTTAGTGTCTGTGCCTTGGGGAGATGTCATTTCAGTTCCGAATACCTACCAAACCTCGAATATGTACTCTAGTTAAAATAAGTTCATTCAGTCATCATTGACTTCGCTACACTTAGACAAGTGAGAGTTGGCTAAGTGTGACGTAATATCATTCATGCACTCTGCGACCAACACATTTCCCTCCACACCCCTACTGGGACCACACTGTCTTGACGATCTCGCGGAAAGAACAGCTTGATCATATGAAATACCCGAATAAGCCTTTTTTCACAATTGATCTCTTCGGCAATTTCATTGACATAATTATATTTGAAATTGGCACCTGTTACATTAAAATTCAATTAGATTGAAGCCAAAACAAGATCATTTTTGGAATATGGATGTTATACCCTTACTAAAACTAGAAACTGAGATAATCCCTTTTGCGTGTATTCACTGAAAAAAGAAACTTTTTCCCGTTTCATTCTTCTACCGATAAACCCTTTAAAGCTCTTTGAATGAAACTGAAATTTACAACTAATTTACCTTTTGCAAAGCTATACATGAATTTTCTCTTAAAAAAAAACTTTTCAAGATAGAAAAAGTGTGGGGCATTTTTTTTATCATAGTGCCATGTACAAAGATCTGATAAGCAAAAAAGAGTGCCCACAAATTTTATTGTGCTGACAAGAGGACTTACCTTGCAAGTTAAGTCTTATTTTTATTATTATCAATAACTATCAACTATCATTTAAAACAAGATGATGATATAATAGAATTAATCGATACAACGCTATTGTTTTCTAATCGACCGCCCTTCTTTAGCAATGTGTGACAGGCCACAGTAATCGAATTATTTTAAGCCACGCAAACATATATCATGATATATTATTCAGCTGCTTCTTCCTCGTTGAAAAAAAAAACAGACCTTAAGGGGATTTTAAGTGATGGTTTGTGTTTTTCTGTGGAAAGGAGAATTATTTTTCCCCATAGAAATGTGAAATGTAAGGATTATGTTTCAGGTCAAGTTTTTCAAACGACTCATCTAAGGCTAATTTGCATGTGGAGAATAAAGTCACGTTGATCGTCGACATGAAAAAAACCCAAGAAAAAGTGACTTCCAAGTTTTCTCCACATGTTTTCAAAAGTCCAACATTTAAAGGGTCTAATGACAGTTAGTGAGAACTAAAAACGTTAAAGCTGTGGAAATTAGTCGACCAGATGCGGACCATTACATTTCTAGCTTTGCTGTCAAAATGGCGAATTTTGGTACATTAACGGAACTTTGTACAGCACGCAAAGAAGAGTGCCCACAAATTTTATTGCATTAAGAAGTAGACTGGTCACAGTACTTCCATTTTATCATAGACTTGAGCCTGGGTCACGTGCCACTTTTGCGAAATTACCGTATCTAGGAAAGGCCAATGAATTATCTCAGATCTCCAGGCCTGAGACAGAGGAACCAGCCCATTGGACGAAGCTGTCGTGATTGCATGACTCATCTCCCTTATAAACAACTTCGCAGCTGGCACAGCCAACGACAAAGAAATACATTTACCCTGGAACCGTTGCAGACTCTTAACATCCACGCATTTCTTACAAGCCAGTATCTTTTCTTGCAAGAACGCCCAGGCTACAATCTTGCTCTGCAGTATGATGAAGGATTGCTTTTCAGAATCCACCAGAAAGCCCAAGTACTCTAAGGAAGTCGTGGGATACAGAACTGACTTGCTAATCCCAATCGTATACCCAAGCTCAATAAGCACTGAGTGGACAATAAATATGGCAGCCCTGGCAGCCTTAACTCCGAATTCTTTCTGCCTATCGTAATAGAGGATCGACCACGGCCCAGATTTCGTTAGCAGTTCCCCATTAAGGCGGTCATCAATGTAGAGCGAGCAAAGTATACCAGTATACCAAAGAAAACCAGATACTGCCAGACCTATTGTGTGGTAGACATACGGAGACATTTCAACCCGAAGGGAAGAGTAGTGCACACAAACCATAAGCCACCCATTCAAAACCAAAATACGCCTGCAAGCTCTGCGATAGCAAAATATGGTCGTACCCTGACTTGTCGCCACATTTGGTCGTAAACGAGCCTTTCTAAACGAATCTCAGAACATCAGAGAATCTATCCAGGGCAAGACCACATGTGGAGGAGCAGACACATCCACTTTCCCCCAGACTCTAACGGCCCCAGTGACTAGACGTTTCTTAATTTCGAAGATACAAACTCCAAGAACCTCTTGCAAGACGCATGATTTACAAAATGTCTCGCGAGCGGCCGATCCGAACAATAATGGACCCATTTATACAAGCCAGAGAATGGTTGACTGAAGTGCAAAATATCTATTCTATGGCGAATCCAACCGAGAATCTCCTGTGCTAACGGGTGATGGCTTAAGATCAATTCCCAAGCATTCGGATTGGTGTGGAGGCCACCAGCAACTCATCACGGTCCCTCAACCTTAACGTCCCTAACTGTGGCTCAACACCCGACATCAACACATCTTTCCAATACACCTTTAACTCTTGCTTTCCCTCCCAGTCGGAAAATCCATCTACACTAACCCAAGATTGGGATATGCTGGATTGCAAAGAGATGACCTGCTCGACAAACTCCTCAAACCCCTTCCCTATTTCTGCTTTTCACTCCATAAATTTGCAGTCTTATTTTCGTTAAGGGCGGGACCTAGGAGAAGGGAAACGGGAGAAATAATATGAGAACAGAAATACCCCAAATGAGAAAATATAAATGGAGTCCCCGACCAGGAGAGAACAACCTCAAATGACTGAAAACAGAACGTCCGCCGACTACTGATAAATGCAGAAGGCCGACGGGGGTTACTCACCCAGATCTGGGAAAATGTCTGATCCCTCCCTCAGGGCAACAGGGATTCTGGTAGCAATAATAGCACTGAACCGAAGAGCGATTTATGCGCCCAGCGCCCCTATGATAACTGAACCTGTGAGTGGCCGGTGGAGAAGAAATTCTCATCGCTTTATCTGCTGTAGCTATGGACTCCAACACTTTCACGTGATCTTTATCACCGAGCAACACCTCCAGGTACTTCTGCAACTGGTCATCCATCGCGCCGGTGTTTTCTCCCAAGGCCCGAAAGAATGCCTCAAAAAATCCAGTCTTTGGATGATTAGCCTCTTTAGCCACCATCTTAAAACTTCAATAGACGATCCAAAGCACGATCCTTCGTGAACATTGGCGACTTGACCAAGTGTCTGAATTCCTCCAAACTCGAGTCCACCGTAGCCTTTTAACCATCCTCGAGCCTTCGAAGGCGTGTCATTGCTGCGTTCATATTTTGAGCATCCTTAAACAGGGACAGCGTAAAAAACTGATGTCAAAAACAAAACAAAAACAAACCACATTGTCATGCCTTGACCGAGGCCTCTCACAATTTTGTCCGCAACAAGCCAGCAAGAAATTGACATAAGAACAAGTTGCAAAATCCAAACTAACATATGCAAGACAAATCATAGAATGAAAATAGTCTAAAACACGCTCGTTTGTTTGAGTCTCACCTCTTTCTACTTCTTTTAGTCAAAATTACTAAAAACCCGTAAACCATAAACAAGATATACTAAACATGATCCGAACGAAAACGACGCAAAACAGTGTCAACGTCAGACTGCAAAGTTATCTGAATTCACCCAAGGTATGCAGGACAAGCGTGAATCCGAGTCAGGAAGCCGGATTTCGACGAAGCTCTTTCCTTTAGCTCTTTTTCTTTTCCTTGATTTTCTTTTATTTCATTTTTTATTATTATTATTTGCAGGGCAAACTTCACAGTGTAATGGAGTTGGAAGACAAACAATTAAATGCGAAAACCACAGGAAGAAAAAAGTTAGATGTCAATGTAACACCAAATAGAAATTAGAACAAAACCGGAACAATACTAAGCTGTTGGGATTAATTCCACAAGGATGCGCTCCTCGCCAGACAGGCAAAAAGAAAACTCACAATTTTACCACCCCACAGGCATAAAAACTACAAAAAACGTGCCGCCACACAGGCGTAAAAAACATTCACTATTTACCGCCACACAGGCATAAAAAACTATAACTTACCGCCTCACAGGCAGAAACTCATCGCCACACAGGCGAAAACAAAACTCCTAATTTGACTGTCACACAGGCATAAACTTATTGCTACACAGGCGAAAAATAAAACTCACAACTTTACTGCCACACAGGCAAAAAGACTGCAAACTTACCGCCACACAGGCATAAACTTACCGCCCCACAGGCGTAAATAAAAAATTCACTATTCAACTACCACACAGGAATAAAACCACAAACTTTCCGCCTCACAGGCATAAACTTATCGCCACACCCGCGAAAATAAAACTCACAATTTTACAGCCACACAGGCAGAAAACTACAAACTTGCTGCCACACAGGCATAAACTTATCACCACACAGGCATAAATAAAACTCACTATTTAGCACCACACAGACATAAAAATACAGACGTGCTGCCACACAGGCGTAAATAAAAATAACAATTTGCCGCCACACAGGCATAAAACTACAATTTTGCTACGTCCCAAAGAAAAACGAAACCCGGCTAAATGAGGGAACTTAAATACACGAGCGAAAGATATAAAACACGATACCTTAAGAGCTGGAGCGTTAGCGTGGCCTCCGCCATCATTTGGAGCATTGACAACGTGTTTGACCAGAACTTGACCCTCGGCCTGTCCAGGCTGATTACCAGCCGCCTCCGCTACAGCCAAAGCAACCTGCTCTGCAGCAGATGGGCGAACAACGTGCTCGTTCGTGTTTGCCGCCATCTTTAGCGAGTAAGTCGGGTTCCACTACCTTTTACGCCAAACGCCCTTCTTGTCGGACACAGTGAAGTGAATGTGACAAAGCGTGCTAGTGTTTCGTATTATATATACTCATTTGCATATCATTAATTAATCCCCAGGGATGATATTTAAAATTCAGATGAAATGTGAATAGGAACTGCGTAAACGTTCACATACAAGCATGTTTCCAACGTCATTCCTTGCACACAAAGTTAAAGCAAATCACGTCATTGTATCTGGCTTGTTTCGGATCCAAATGCTTTTATCTTCAATGTCTCTTGATTGATACACTGCAGTTGGCAGCTGAAGATCATTTCTCATACATAGTACGGCTGGGCTAAATCCGTTTTCAAGTGTAAGAAGGTTTTTAGTTGTTTGCACCATAAGTCCCACTTCTCCATTGCTTTGGGGGTATTTTGAACTTCTTATAATGTGTGTGAATTCCCAGTCTTCTGCAAAGTAATTGAATTCTGCTGAGGAATAATGTGCGCCGTTATCGGAGATCACGGTTTCCGGAATTCCATGGTGCGCGAAAATCGCTTCTAGGTGATTGATCACTTCTTTAAAGGTGGATTTTCGAAGTACTACAATTTCACAATATCACAAAAAGTAATCAACCAAGAGGATGAATTCTTGTCTTTTTCATTTGAATAGATCAATTCCTACTTTTTGGAATGGACGCTAGGGTAACTGCGAAGAAATCAGGGGCTCTGCACGATTAGCTTTCGTCTTAATGCAAGTAGGGCATTCCCTGACAAGGTCTTCTATCTGCTTGCTGATGTTCGGCCACCATACACCACTTTTTGCTGTTTCACGGCATTTCTGGATACCTTGGTGACCTGTGTGTATCATGCCTGATACATCAAGCCTTAAAGCTAAGGGGATGATGGCTCTGTCGTCTTTCATTAAGGCCGATTTAGACGGCACGATTTTTGCTTATAACTATCGTGCGCAATTAGCATACATCATGACTTTTGACCATCCACAAGCACACGATTTTCACTTACGACATCCTAACAAAATATCGCAAGCAATGTTGCGAAAATGGCGGACATCACGATCGTGTCGGCCATGGCTGTTGGCGTTTTATGTAAAAAAAGACGGAAGAAACAAAGGTAAAGGGAAGTTTGGGAACGGGATTGGCTACAAAGAAGATGGGAAAAATGTGCATTTAGACACTTGATGGCGGAGTTGAGGCTAGAGGATGAAGAGAGTTACAGAAAGTATATGCGGATGGACACTGTGTCATTTGCGGTAAAAAAATTTTCCATATTGTTATGACTTCAACAATTCTTGGGCGAGAACTGATACTTGATTTAAAATATATTAAATGACGTCCACGAGTGTGCAATTAAATCAGCTCACAACAAACTAGCAGAAAGTAGTGTATCCGTCTGAAGCACACGATTTCAAGCACGGAAATGATCCATTCTCAAATTATATATAGGTAGTTAGCAGTTCAGGGGACTACCATCTTATCAAAAGTTATCACGCTGTTGCTCGATAGAGTTCAAATTAAACCTTTAAATTTTCCTATCAAACTTACAATTCCTTTGAACACAACATGAAACGCAATGACCATCAGGGTTTGGTACGCTAAGTGCGAAAGCTCGCACACATTCGTTTACAAAAGTGTTCTTTTCAAGCTCACCCCTCAACCCAGAAATATCGGTCTTCCCTGACTGTATTATTTAAGGTTCTACATTGTACTAACTCACTATGAAGTAAGCTAAACACAAAAAGGTCATCGTTAGTGATTTGTGATTGGTGCATTTCTATCCGTTTTACAACTTTCTGTGTTTCAAGGTTCGTTGCTTGGTGATAAACGGCAGCGAAAAACATAATTGTGAAGACAGCTTTTTAGCTTCAGAGGTTTGCGTGAACAGAGTACATACCGCAATGGTTTACCCAACAAAACCATCAACGTGACAACACAGTGTTTGAATCATAAATGTTATCTCCACTTTACCCACAAACGTGCCTTTTACACTCGCGAGCAAACACGCACGTAAAAGCTTCTTTAGTACCGACCAAGCATAAGCCAATTTCTTTTATTTAATTCAGCAGTCCCTAAATGTATTTGTTCTCTTTCTTTTAATCTAACTAGGCTGCAAGTCACAAAATGTTTGCGCAACATATCCTTACGCTCTTGACATCTCAGAACAATTTTTGATAGATTTCAACCCAGACTTCAGACTTCCGAAATTCAATGACGTATTAGAAATTACTGAAAGTTCAGATTAACTTTTGAGATCCTAAAACTGCCATAAAGTGCCGTTCTTGAGAACAGTGACAACAGTGATAACGCTCAAAAGTGACAACGGTGACACACTGACAACAGTGAAAACGCTGATAAGTGACAACGGTGACAACAGTGACAACACTTACAACAGTAACGATGGTGACAACAGCAACAATGGTGACCACAGCGAAACCAGTGACAACAGTAAAATTGACGACAGCAGCAACAATGCTGACAACAGTGACAACAGTGAAAATGGTGACAATGGTGACAACAGCAACAATAGTGACAACAGTGACAACAGCAACAACACTGACAACCGTAACAACAGCGACAACGGTCACAACAGCAACAACAGTAACAACAGTGGCAACACTGACAACAGCGACAATGGTGATAACAGTGACAACCGTGACAACAGCGACAACAGTGACAACAGCAACACGGGTGCTAACAGCAACAATAGTAACAACAGTAACAACAGCAACAACGGTGAAAACAATCATAACCGTGAAAACAGTGAAAAGAGTGACAACGGTGACAACAGTGACAAAGGCGACAACACGGACAACGGTGAAAACAGTGACAATGGTGACAACAGTGACATCAGGGACAACAGCGACAACGGTGACCGGTGACAACAGTGACAACGCTGACAACAGCCACAACGGTGACAACAGTGACAATAGTGACAACAGCGAAAAAAGTGACAACCGCGACAACGGTGACAACAGTGACAACTGTGACAACAGCGACAATGGCAACAACAGCAACAATAGTGGAAACAGTGACAACAGCGACAACTGTGAGAACAGCAAAAATGGTGACAACAGTGACAACAGTCATAACAGTAACAACAGCAACAACAGTCACAAAAATGACAACAGCGACAACAGTCACAAAAGTGAAAAACAGCAACAACAGTCACAACAGCGACAACAGTCACAACAGTGACAAGGGTGACAACAGCGACAACAGTGACAACAGTCACAACAGTAACAAAAGCGACAAAAGTGACAACAGCGACAACAGTCACAACAGTGACAACAACGAAAACAGTGACAACAGCGACAACAGTGACAATGGTGACAACAGCAACAACTGTGACAACAGGGAGAACAGTGAGAAAAGCGACAATGGTAACAACGGTGACAACAGCAACAACAGTGATAACAGCGACACAGGTGCAACAGCAAGAATAGTAACAACAGTGACAACAGCAAAATCGGTGAAAACAATGACAACCGTGACAACAGTGAAAAGAGTGAGAACAGTGACAACAGCCACAACGGTTTTGACAGCGACAACGGTGAAAACAAAGACAACGGTGACAACAGTTACAACACTGACATCTGGGACAACAGTTACAACGGTGACCACAGTGACGACAGTGACAACATTGACAACAGTGACAACGGTGACAACAATAACAACGGTAAGAACAGCGGCAACGGTGACAACAGGGACGACAGTGACAACAGTGACAACGGTGACAACATTGAAGACGGTGATACCGGTGACAACAGTGAAAATGGTGACACGGTAAAAAACGTGACAACACTGAACACAGCGACATCAGTGACAACGGTGACAACAGTGACAACGGTAACAAAAGCAACAACAGTGACAATATTGACAACACTAAGAACAGCAACAACAGTGACAACAGTGAGAACAGCAAAAACTGGGACAACAGCAACAACAGTGACAACAGTAACAACTGTGACAACAGCGATAACAGCGATAACAGTGACAACTGTGACAATGGTGACAACAGCGACAATGGTGAAAACAGTGAAAACTGTGACAATGGTGACAATAGTGAGAACAGTGACAACAGTGACAACAGCAGCAACTGTGACAACGGTGACAACAGCAACTAAGGTGACAACAGTAACAACGGTGACAACAGCAACAACAGTAATAATGGCAACAACAGCGACAACGGTGACAACAGCAGCAATAGTGACAAAAGCGACAACAGTGACAACAGCGTCAACGGTGACAATAGCAGCAACAGTGACAACAGAGACAATGCTGATAACACCAACAACACTGACAACCATGACAACAGCGACTACAGTGACAACGGTGACAACCGCAAATATAACGACAACAGTGACAACAGCGACAACGGTGACAATAGCAACAACAGTGACAAAAACAATGGTGATAACACCAACAACACTGACAACCATGACAACAGCGACTACAGTGACAACGGTGACAACCGGAACAATAGCGACAATGGTGACAACAGTGGCAACGGTGACAATGGTGACGACGGTGAAAAGAGTGACAACAGCGACAACAGTGACAACAATAACAACAGTGACAACAGTGACGACGGTGACAACGGCGACAATGGTGACAACACTGACAACAGCGACAACAGTGACGACGGTGACAACTGTGACAACGGTTAAAACGGTGACACCTTTGACAACAGTGAAAATGGTGACAACAGAGACGACGGTGACAACGGTGACAACAGTGACAACAGCGACAACAGCGACAAGGGTGACAACAGTGACAACGGTGACAACGGTGACAATGGTGACGACAGAAACAACAGTGACAACGGTGACAACAGTGACAACAGCGACAATGGTGACAACGGTACAACACTGAAAACGTTGACAACAAGTAGGACGGTGTGACAATAGTGACAACAGTGACAACTGTGACAGCTGTGACAATAGTGACAACAGTGACAACTGTGA
>CALNXI010001330.1:46913-51913 GCA_942486025.1 Porites evermanni
AACGGTGACAACAGTGACTACGCTAACAACCGTGACAACAGTGACAACTGTGACAGCAGTGAAAACAATGACAACAGTGAGAATGGTGACAACAGCGGCAACAGAGATGATAGTGACAAGTGACAACAGTGACAATGGTGACCACAGTGACAACAGCGACAACAGCGACAATAGTGACAACACTGACAACAGCGACAACAGTGAGAACAGTGACGACAGTGACCACAGTGACAACGGTGACAACAGCGACAATGGTGACATCACTGACAACAGCGACAACGGTGACAACAGAGACGACGGTGACAACCGTGACAACGGTGACAACAGTGACAAAAGCGACAAGCGTGACAGCACTGACAACGGTGACAACGCTGGCAATGGTGACAACAGAAACAACAGTGACAACGGTGACAACAGTGACAACAGCGACAATGGTGACAACGGTACAACACTGAAAACGGTGACAACGGTGACAACAAGGAGGACGGTGTGACAATACTGACAACAGTGACAACAGCGACAATGGTAACAACACTGACAACGGTGACAACAGCGACAACAGGGAGAACGGTGACAACAGTCACAACAGCGACCATGGTGACACGGTAACAACAGTGAAAACAATGACAACATTGACAACACTGACAAGGGTGACAATTGTGACAACGGTGACAACAGTGACAACGGTGCAAACAGTGACAATGGTGACAACAGCGACAATGGTAACAACACTGACAACAGCGACAACCGTGTCAACAGTGACGACGGTGACAACAGTGACAACAGTGACAACGGTGAGAACAGGGACAACAGCCACAATGGTAGCAGTAAAAACAATGACAACAGTGAGAATGGTGACAACAGCGGCAACAGCGACGACAGTGACAAGTGACAACAGTGACAATGGTGACCACAGTGACGACGGTGACAACAGTGACAAGGGTGACAACGGTGACAACATTGAAAACGGTGAAAACAGTGACGACGGTAACAACGGTGACAACAGTGACTACAGTAACAGCTCTGACAACGGTGACAATGGTGACAACGGTGACAGCAGTAAGAAGAGGGTCAACGGTGACAATAGCGACAAGGGTGAAAACAGTGACAACAGCGAAAATGGTGACAAGAGGGACGAAGGTGACAACCGTGACAACAGTAACAACAGTGACAACTGTCACAACAGTGAAAACAGTGACAACAGCGACAACAGCGACAACAGCGACAAGGGTGACAACACCGACAACGGTGACAATTGTGACAACAGAAACAACAGTGACAACGGTGACAACAGTGACAACAGCGACAATGGTGACAACGGTACAACACTGAAAACGGTGACAACAAGGACGACGGTGTCAGCTGTGACAATAGTGACAACAGTGACAACAGTGACAACAGCGACAATGGTGACAACACTGACAACGGTGACAACAGCGACAACAGGGAGAACGGTGACAACAGTGACAACAGCGACCATGGTGATACGGTAACAACAGTGAAAACAGTGACAACATTGACAACACTGACAAGGGTGACAACTTTGACAACAGTGACAACGGTGCAAACAGTGACAATGGTGACAACAGCGACAATGGTGACAACAGCGACAACGGTGACAATGGTGACAACAGGAACAACGGTGACAAAAGTGACAACAGCAACACTGGTGACAACAGTGACAACGGTGACAACATTGACAACACTGACAACGGTGAGAACCATGACAACAGTGACAACGGTGACAACCGTGACAATAGTGACAACGGTGACAACAGGGACGACGGTGACAACAGGGAGACGGTGACAAACGTGACAACAGTGACGACATTGACAACGGTGACAACAGCGACTATGGTGACAACACTGACAACAGCGATAACGGTGTCAACAGTGACAACGGTGACAACAGTGACAACAGCCACAATGGTGACAACAGTACCAACGGTGACAACATTTAAAATGGTGACAGCAGTGACGACGGTAACAATGGTGACAACAGTGACTACAGTAACAGCTGTGACAACGGTAACAATGGTGACAACGGTGACAGCAATAAGAAGAGGGTCAATGGTGACAATAGTGACAATGGTGACAACCGTGACAACGGTGACACCACTGTCAACAGCGACAACGGTTAAAACAGTGACGACGCTGACAACTGTGACAACAGTCACAACGGTGACAACCGTGATAACGGTGACAACCGTAACAACAACGACAACGGTAACCACAGCAGCAATAATGACAACAGCGACAACAGTGACAACAGCGACAACGGTGACAATAGCAACAACAGTGACAACAAAAACAATGGTGATAACACCAACAACAGTGACAACCATGACAACAGCGACTACAGTGACAACGGTGACAAACGCAACAACAGCGACAATGGTGACAACAGAGACAACAGTGATAACGGTGACAACAGCGACAACGGTGACAACAGTGACAACGGTGGCAACAGTGACAACGGTGACAAAAGTGACAAGGAATAAAACAGTGACAATGATGACAAAAGCGACAACGGTGACAACACTGACAACAGCAGAAACAATGGTGACAACAGTGACGACTGTGACAACAGTGACAACAGCGACAACAGTGAGAAAAGTAACATCGGAAACAACAGTGAAAACAGGGACAACATTGAAAACACTGAAAACAGCGAACACAGTGACAACAGCAACAACTTTGACAACAACGACAACAGTGACAACACTGGCAACGGTGAAAACGGTGACAACTGTGACAACAGTGAAGATGGTCACAACAGAGACAACGGTGACAACTGTGACAGCTAGCGACAATAATGGCAACACTGACAATAGCAACAACGGTGACAATGGGGAAAACAGGGAGAATGGTGACAACAGTGAGAACAGTGACAATGTTGACAACAGTGACAACGGTGACAACTGTGACAAAAGTGACAACGGTGACAATGGTGACAACAGCCACAATGGTGACAACACTGACAACAGGGACAACAATGACAACAGTGACGACGGTGACAACCGTGACAACAGTGACAATGGTGACAACAGGGACGACGGTGACAAACGTGACATCGGTGACGACATTCACAACGGTGACAACACTGACAACAGCGACAACGGTGTCAACAGTGAAAACGGTGACAACAGTGACAACTGTGACAACGGTGACAACAGTGACAACAGCCACAATGGTGACAACAGTAACAACGGTGACAACGGTGACAACATTTAAAACGGTGAGAGCAGTGACGACGGTAACAACGGTGACAACAGTGACTATAGTAACAGCCGTAACAATGGTGACGATGGTGACAACGGTGACAGCAATAAGAAGAGAGTCAACGGTGACAATAGTGACAATGATGACAACCGTGACAACGGTGACAACCGTAACAACGGTGACAACACTGACAACAGCGACAACGGTTACAACAGTGACGACGGTGACAACTGTGACAACCGTAACAACAACAACAACGGTAGCCACAGCAGCAATAATGACAACAGCGACAACAGTGACAACAGTGACAACGAGCGACAATAATGGCAACACTGAAAACAGCAACAATGGTGACAATGGGGAAAACAGGGACAACGGTGACAACAGCGACAATGGTGACAAGAGTGACAATGTTGACAACAGTGACGACGGTGACAACTGTGACAAAAGTGACAACGGTGACAATGGTGACAACAGCGACAACAATGACAACAGTGACGATGGTGACAACCGTGACAACAGTGACAACGGTGACAACAGGGACGACGGTGACAAACGTGCCAACGGTGACGACATTGACAACAGTGACAACAGCGACTATGGTGACAACACTGACAACAGCGACAACGGTGTCAACAGTGACGACGGTGACAACAGTGACAACTGTGACAACGGTGACAACAGTGACAACAGCCACAATGGTGACAACAGTAACAACGGTGACAACGGTGACAACATTTAAAACGGTGAGAGCAGTGACGACGGTAACAACGGTGACAACAGTGACTATAGTAACAGCCGTAACAATGGTGACAATGGTGACAACGGTGACAGCAATAAGAAGAGAGTCAACGGTGACAATAGTGACAATGATGACAACCGTGACAACGGTGACAACTGTAACAACGGTGACAACACTGACAACAGCGACAACGGTTAAAACAGTGACGACGGTGACAACTGTGACAACCGTAACAACAACAACAACGGTAACCACAGCAGCAATAATGACAACAGCGACAACAGTGACAACAGCGACAACAGTGACAACAAAAACAATGGTGATAACACCAACAACAGTGACAACCATGACATCAGCGACTACAGTGACAACGGTGACAAACGCAACAACAGCGACAATGGTGACAACACAGACAACAGTGATAACGGTGACAACAGCGACAACGGTGACAACAGTGACAACAGTGACAACGGTGCAACAGTCACGACGGTGACAAAAGTGACAAGGGTTAAAACAGTGACAACGATGACAAAAGCGACAACGGTGACAACACTGACAACAGCAGAAACAACGGAGACAATGGTGGCAAGAGTGACGACTGTGACAACAGTGACAACAGAGACAACAGTGAGAAAAGTAACATCGGAAACAACAGTGACAACATTGACAACACTGAAAACAGCGACAACAGTGGCAACAGCAACAACTTTGACAACAACCAGAACAGTGACAACGGTGAAAACGGTGACAACTGTGACAACAGTGAAGATGGTGACGACAGTGACAACTGTGACAACGGTGACAACAGTGACAACGGTGACAATAGTGACAACGGTGACAACAGTGACAACTAGCGACAACAATGGCAACACTGACAACAGCAACAACGGTGACAATGGGGAAAACAGGGACAACGGTGACAACAGCGACAATGGTGACAACAGTGACAATGTTGACAACAGTGACAACAGGGACGACGGTGACAACAGTGACAACTGTGACAACAGTGACAACAGTGACAACGGTGACAACAGCG
>CALNXI010001330.1:56913-88382 GCA_942486025.1 Porites evermanni
AACAGCGACAACGCTGACAACAGTGACAACAGTGACAACGGTGACAACAGTGACGACGGTGACAAGGGTTAAAACAGTGACAACTGAGACAACAGCGACAACGGTGACAACAGTGACAACACTGACAACAGCAGAAACAACGGTGACAATGGTGACAACAATGACGACTGTGACAACAGCTACAGCAGTGACAAAAGTAACATCGGAAACAACAGTGACAACATTGACAACACTGAAAACAGCGACAACAGCAACAACTTTGACAACAACGACAACAGCGACTAAGGTGACAACAGTAACAACAGCGAGAACAGCGACAACAGTGATGTTGGCGACAACAGCGACAACGGTGACAACAGTGACAACAGCCACAACGGTGCCAACAGTGACAACGGTGACAACAGTGACTACGCTAACAACCGTGACAACAGTGACAACTGTGACAGCAGTGAAAACAATGACAACAGTGAGAATGGTGACAACAGCGGCAACAGAGATGATAGTGACAAGTGACAACAGTGACAATGGTGACCACAGTGACAACAGCGACAACAGCGACAATAGTGACAACACTGACAACAGCGACAACAGTGAGAACAGTGACGACAGTGACCACAGTGACAACGGTGACAACAGCGACAATGGTGACATCACTGACAACAGCGACAACGGTGACAACAGAGACGACGGTGACAACCGTGACAACGGTGACAACAGTGACAAAAGCGACAAGCGTGACAGCACTGACAACGGTGACAACGCTGGCAATGGTGACAACAGAAACAACAGTGACAACGGTGACAACAGTGACAACAGCGACAATGGTGACAACGGTACAACACTGAAAACGGTGACAACGGTGACAACAAGGAGGACGGTGTGACAATACTGACAACAGTGACAACAGCGACAATGGTAACAACACTGACAACGGTGACAACAGCGACAACAGGGAGAACGGTGACAACAGTCACAACAGCGACCATGGTGACACGGTAACAACAGTGAAAACAATGACAACATTGACAACACTGACAAGGGTGACAATTGTGACAACGGTGACAACAGTGACAACGGTGCAAACAGTGACAATGGTGACAACAGCGACAATGGTAACAACACTGACAACAGCGACAACCGTGTCAACAGTGACGACGGTGACAACAGTGACAACAGTGACAACGGTGAGAACAGGGACAACAGCCACAATGGTAGCAGTAAAAACAATGACAACAGTGAGAATGGTGACAACAGCGGCAACAGCGACGACAGTGACAAGTGACAACAGTGACAATGGTGACCACAGTGACGACGGTGACAACAGTGACAAGGGTGACAACGGTGACAACATTGAAAACGGTGAAAACAGTGACGACGGTAACAACGGTGACAACAGTGACTACAGTAACAGCTCTGACAACGGTGACAATGGTGACAACGGTGACAGCAGTAAGAAGAGGGTCAACGGTGACAATAGCGACAAGGGTGAAAACAGTGACAACAGCGAAAATGGTGACAAGAGGGACGAAGGTGACAACCGTGACAACAGTAACAACAGTGACAACTGTCACAACAGTGAAAACAGTGACAACAGCGACAACAGCGACAACAGCGACAAGGGTGACAACACCGACAACGGTGACAATTGTGACAACAGAAACAACAGTGACAACGGTGACAACAGTGACAACAGCGACAATGGTGACAACGGTACAACACTGAAAACGGTGACAACAAGGACGACGGTGTCAGCTGTGACAATAGTGACAACAGTGACAACAGTGACAACAGCGACAATGGTGACAACACTGACAACGGTGACAACAGCGACAACAGGGAGAACGGTGACAACAGTGACAACAGCGACCATGGTGATACGGTAACAACAGTGAAAACAGTGACAACATTGACAACACTGACAAGGGTGACAACTTTGACAACAGTGACAACGGTGCAAACAGTGACAATGGTGACAACAGCGACAATGGTGACAACAGCGACAACGGTGACAATGGTGACAACAGGAACAACGGTGACAAAAGTGACAACAGCAACACTGGTGACAACAGTGACAACGGTGACAACATTGACAACACTGACAACGGTGAGAACCATGACAACAGTGACAACGGTGACAACCGTGACAATAGTGACAACGGTGACAACAGGGACGACGGTGACAACAGGGAGACGGTGACAAACGTGACAACAGTGACGACATTGACAACGGTGACAACAGCGACTATGGTGACAACACTGACAACAGCGATAACGGTGTCAACAGTGACAACGGTGACAACAGTGACAACAGCCACAATGGTGACAACAGTAACAACGGTGACAACGGTGACAACATTTAAAACGGTGAGAGCAGTGACGACGGTAACAACGGTGACAACAGTGACTATAGTAACAGCCGTAACAATGGTGACGATGGTGACAACGGTGACAGCAATAAGAAGAGAGTCAACGGTGACAATAGTGACAATGATGACAACCGTGACAACGGTGACAACCGTAACAACGGTGACAACACTGACAACAGCGACAACGGTTACAACAGTGACGACGGTGACAACTGTGACAACCGTAACAACAACAACAACGGTAGCCACAGCAGCAATAATGACAACAGCGACAACAGTGACAACAGTGACAACGAGCGACAATAATGGCAACACTGAAAACAGCAACAATGGTGACAATGGGGAAAACAGGGACAACGGTGACAACAGCGACAATGGTGACAAGAGTGACAATGTTGACAACAGTGACGACGGTGACAACTGTGACAAAAGTGACAACGGTGACAATGGTGACAACAGCGACAACAATGACAACAGTGACGATGGTGACAACCGTGACAACAGTGACAACGGTGACAACAGGGACGACGGTGACAAACGTGCCAACGGTGACGACATTGACAACAGTGACAACAGCGACTATGGTGACAACACTGACAACAGCGACAACGGTGTCAACAGTGACGACGGTGACAACAGTGACAACTCTGACAACGGTGACAACACTGACAACAGTGACAACGGTGACAACAGTGACAACAGCCACAATGGTGACAACAGTAACAACGGTGACAACATTTAAAACGGTGACAGCAGTGACGACGGTAACAACGGTGACAACAGTGACTACAGTAACAGCTGTGACAACGGTAACAATGGTGACAACGGTGACAATAGTGACAATGGTGACAACCGTGACAACGGTGACAACCGTAAGAATGGTGACAACGGTGACAACGGTGACAACGGTGACAACACTGACAACAGCGACAACGGTTAAAACAGTGACGACGCTGAAAAGTGTGACAACAGTCACAACGGTGACAACTGTGATAACGGTGACAACAGTGACAACAGCGACAACGGTGACAATAGCAACAACAGTGACAACAAAAACAATGGTGATAACACCAACAACAGTGACAACCATGACAACAGCGACTACAGTGACAACGGTGACAAACGCAACAACAGCGACAATGGTGACAACAGAGACAACAGTGATAACGGTGACAACAGCGACAACGGTGACAACAGTGACAACGGTGGCAACAGTGACAACGGTGACAAAAGTGACAAGGATTAAAACAGTGACAATGATGAGAAAAGCGACAACGGTGACAACACTGACAACAGTAGAAACAATGGTGACAACAGTGACGACTGTGACAACAGTGACAACAGCGACAACAGTGAGAAAAGTAACATCGGAAGCAACAGTGAAAACAGTGACAACATTGAAAACACTGAAAACAGCGACAACAGTGACAACAGCAACAACTTTGACAACAACGACAACAGTGACAACACGGACAACGGTGAAAACGGTGACAACTGTGACAACAGTGAAGATGGTGACAACAGAGACGACGGTGACAACTGTGACAACTAGCGACAATAATGGCAACACTGACAATAGCAACAACGGTGACAATGGGGAAAACAGGGACAACGGTGACAACAGTGAGAACAGTGACAATGTTGACAACAGTGACAACGGTGACAACTGTGACAAAAGTGACAACGGTGACAATGGTGACAACAGCCACAATGGTGACAACACTGACAACAGGGACAACAATGACAACAGTGATGACGGTGACAACCGTGACAACAGTGACAACGGTGACAACAGGGACGACTGTGACAAACGTGACATCGGTGACGACATTCACAACGGTGACAACACTGACAGCAGCGACAACGCTGTCAACAGTGACAACGGTGACAACAGTGACAACTGTGACAACGGTGACAACAGTGACAACAGCCACAATGGTGACAACAGTAACAACGGTGACAACGGTGACAACATTTAAAACGGTGAGAGCAGTGACGACGGTAACAACGGTGACAACAGTGACTATAGTAACAGCCGTAACAATGGTGACAATGGTGACAACGGTGACAGCAATAAGAAGAGAGTCAACGGTGACAATAGTGACAATGATGACAACCGTGACAACGGTGACAACTGTAACAACGGTGACAACACTGACAACAGCGACAACGGTTAAAACAGTGACGACGGTGACAACTGTGACAACCGTAACAACAACAACAACGGTAACCACAGCAGCAATAATGACAACAGCGACAACAGTGACAACAGCGACAACAGTGACAACAAAAACAATGGTGATAACACCAACAACAGTGACAACCATGACATCAGCGACTACAGTGACAACGGTGACAAACGCAACAACAGCGACAATGGTGACAACACAGACAACAGTGATAACGGTGACAACAGCGACAACGGTGACAACAGTGACAACAGTGACAACGGTGCAACAGTCACGACGGTGACAAAAGTGACAAGGGTTAAAACAGTGACAACGATGACAAAAGCGACAACGGTGACAACACTGACAACAGCAGAAACAACGGAGACAATGGTGGCAAGAGTGACGACTGTGACAACAGTGACAACAGAGACAACAGTGAGAAAAGTAACATCGGAAACAACAGTGACAACATTGACAACACTGAAAACAGCGACAACAGTGGCAACAGCAACAACTTTGACAACAACCAGAACAGTGACAACGGTGAAAACGGTGACAACTGTGACAACAGTGAAGATGGTGACGACAGTGACAACTGTGACAACGGTGACAACAGTGACAACGGTGCAAACAGTGACAATGGTGACAACAACGACAATGGTGACAACACTGACAACAGGGACAACAGTGACAATGGTGACAACAGGAACAACGGTGACAAAAGTGACAACAGCGACAATGGTGACAACGGTGACAATTGTGATGATGGTGATAACCGTGACAACCGTGACAACCGTAACAACGGTTACAACCGTGACAACGGTGACAACACTGACAACTGCAACAACGGCTAAAACAGTGACAACGGTGACAACTGTGACAACAGTGACAACGGTGACAACAGTGACGACAGTGGCAACCGGGACAACGGTGACAACAGTGACAACGCTGCAAACAGTAACAATGGTGACAACAACGACAATGGTGACAACACTGACAAAAGGAACAACGGTGACAATAGTGACAACAGGAACAACGGTGACAAAAGTGACAACAGCGAAAATGGTGACAACAGTGACGACGGTGACAACGGTGATAATAGTGACAATGGTGGCAAAGGTGACAATGGTGACAACGGTGACAACTGTGAAAACAGTGACAACGGTGACAAGGGTGACAACAGCGACAATGGTGACAACAGGTTCAACGGTGACAATGGTAACAACAGCGACAACGGTAACAATGGTGACAACAGTGACGACGGTGACAACGGTGACAATGGTGACAAAGGTGACAACTGTGACAACAGTGACAACAGTGACAACGGTGACAACAGTGACGACAGTGGCAACCGTGACAACGGTGACAACAGTGACAACGCTGCAAACAGTGACAATGGTGACAACAACGACAATGGTGACAACACTGATAAAAGAAACAACGGTGACAATAGGGACAACAGCAACAACGGTGACAAAAGTGACAACAGCGACAATGGTGACAACAGTGACGTTGGTGACAACAGTGACAATGGTGACAAAGGTGACAATAGTGACAACGGTGACAACTTTGAAAACAGTGACAACAGTGACAACAGCGACAATGGTGACAACAGTTTCAACGGTGACAATAGGGACTTTAAGATACAACGACGCGGACGTGACGAAAGCCGACCGGAAGTAAAAATACCCAAAATGACTACCACTGCGCATGATGGTGACGTAAACAAGCCGCGTCCTTGCTCAAGACGAACGCGCTGAAGACCATTTTGACGTTGTTGACAAACTGTAAGTATTTCAACCTATTTTGACTTATTTAAGACAGTGAATTGGCACTTTTTGTTTGTATATCGAAAGCTTAATTATCCCGGCTATATTCCTCACGTTTTTTTTTTGTTGTTGTTTCCTTTCAGGCTCAGTTGAACTTGCGAACAGTAAACACAAGAAACATCAGTTGCCATGGCCTCGAATTCCAAACCGCAGTGAGTAGATTTTTGCATTCTTCGTTCAGTGAATTACGGCTAAAGAAACAAAACGATTTGTTGTATAAAAGCAATGTTGTTCCCGATTATTTCCTTCTTGTCGAAGATTTTCCCATCCTGATTAAATTTATTCACAGATCTTGGTTACTCGCATTACGCTTCATTTTGCGGGAATTTAATTCACGCACTATTTCCCGCAGAAGTTGTGTGAGATTTTAAAGAAAAGACAACAAAACAAATTAACAGAAACATGTAAAGGACTATGTTTGCCAAATAAGTGCCTCTGACGGCAAAATGTTTGCTTTATTAAGCAGTTCCTA
Organism: Porites evermanni; assembly: GCA_942486025.1. NCBI lineage: Eukaryota > Metazoa > Cnidaria > Anthozoa > Scleractinia > Poritidae > Porites > Porites evermanni. The sequence continues at coordinate 63,752 of CALNXI010001330.1, forward strand.
CAGAGTAGCGGGTTTATAACTTTACACACACTTGGCTTGGCCAGCCGACGTCCAAGACTTTGCCGCTGTAAACGATAGATTCAAATTATTTTCTAAAAGTGATTTCCGCATATAGTACAACATTCAAGGTTTGCTTTAATTTTCTTGTAGCTGTGCACGTATATTAAAAAATGTATATGTCGCTTATTTTTGTCGGCAGGATTATGAACTGGACGGAGGAACATGATGTGGTTTTTTGCCGAGAAATAATCTTTGTAAACCCATTCAGTGCAAAGAAGAAATCCGTTCAGCGAAGTGCCTTGTGGCAAAGAGTGGCGGATACCCTAAACAGCATTAAAGATCCTGTTTTTTTTGTGGATAAACGCTCAGTTCGAGACCATATCGGGGTTTTGGTGCAAAGATTTAAAAGAAAAGAGGCCAAGGAATTGAAGGAAAGTGGTATAAGCCCTACGAAAACTGAATTAGATGAAGCTATAGAACAAATTATTGCCATGGAAGAGTCTGCCGATGAGCAGCACGACCTGGAAGACGGCGAAAAGAGGGACAAGATGGAAGGAGACAGGCTGAAAGCAGAAGAGATGCGCAGAACTGCTATGGAGACATTAGGGAAAACACAGAAGAGAAAGTCCGAGGAGGGGCAGAGCAAAGCGAAAAAAAGCAGAAGAAGTGGTAGTGAAACGGTAGAGTTTCTTAAACTAAAGGCGGAGCAAGACATGGATATTAAGAAGCAAGAATTGGATTTGAGAAAACAGGAGCAAGAGAAGATGGCTATAGCCCAAAATCAGCAAACTTATATGTTCAACCAAATGTTAAAACAACAACAGGAACAGCATAAACAAATGCATGACATGCAATCCTTACTAATGCAGCAGCAGCAGCTGCAAACCACAGCAATGATGAAGATTATTGAAACACTAGTTCCGAAATAAACAAACTCGGTTTTTTTTTTAATTCCTTGCGGTGCTTCAGGTCTCGGTTTACTTTGTTGTTATATAAACTTGAACTAAGTTGGCCTGGACTTCAATCCGGCGAAAGACAATCAGAACTGTAACCGTGTTAGATGTTTAATGACTGGAGTTTGGACTTTATTTCCACGTGTTTAGAAGGTTAAAAATTTACATTTTTCATGACTGGATTTAAATTGATGCTGACAGCCATAATAAAGCCAAGTTATTCGTTGTGTTTAATTTTATTTGACATTGATTTACTTTTCTTGGTATCTTCCCATATAAACGCAGAACAGTTTTTAGGTCTTATGTTGGGTGGTTACAAAACAGCATGATTAGGAAAAATAATGCTCTAGAGAAGGTGGATCTAGGTCAAAAAACTGGGATGTTGAATTACCGTACAAGCATGTTAAAACATTTTGAAGGATTGCACAGACAATGTACATTTTGCCTACTTGGCTTAGCCCTATTTTTAAATTCCGTTTGAAATCAAGAAATTTGAAATAATTTAAAATATCAGAAAAAAGCCATTCAACGGAACAGCGAACTGCACTCATGGAACTGTTGTAAGCTTGCTGTTGGGGAGTCAGTATTCGCTGCCGGAAAGGTCCCTGGAGATGCATTCGAAGGGGATATGCTGGATCCCCGTATATACACATCGGTTGGCCAGTTGTTGAGACAGCATGCGCCCTGAGACTGTTGTAAAGGCCAGACTCTGCCAACATTGCTGCGTCATGCCTCCTACCTTCTGTTTAGACAAGATAAGAAACTTAAGTTAATAAATAGAAATCAGTGTTGATATGTTATCCATGCAGTTTACTTCTTTACTGACAGAGAGTGGCAAGAGAAAATGGGCCGGTGGGGGTGAGGGTGAGGGTGGTCAATGGAAAAGCCCGTGAAATTCGAATTTGCTTTTCTCACAATTGTTTTAACCCTTCTTCTTATAATAAGCATAGTAATTGGGAGGAGACTTAAGAAAGAGTAAGTAATGAAAGCAATTTTAGATCTTCCTAGTAGGTTTGTTTGTAGGGTAACTGAAGTGGAGGCTTGCAAGCTAAAATATTATTTTTAGTTTGTTAGCAGCGTGGCTTACCAACTGGACCATACAAGTGTGCAATTAACCCATTCGGTAGGACCAAGGACTGAAACTTTAATCCATGTACGCGTTTGTGACCGTTGTAGAGTAGTCGCTGGTTTTCCCCAGGTCGAGTAATTGGGCGCACGGTTCCATCTACGAAACCAAAGCAATTGCTTAGTGGCGCACCTTTGTTGAAAACAACTTCCGCATACTTTTCCAGCTCCAGTGGATTTAAAATGGTTTGGTTCCACTGCGTGATTCTGTGGCTATGATGCGCATAAATCCAGTCTGTTACGGTGTTGCTTATCATACAAAGTTCTGGAACCGGTCGTCCAAAAATAGGTATCATGTCGGAGTACCGACAAGGAAAGGCATATCGCTTTAAAAGCATACAAAGCCCTTCTGTTCCTTCGCAAACCGTTCCCTGGTCGCATACGAAGAATTGCGGAATTTGAAGAACATCTTCTACCAGAGGAATGTGGTGCTTTTCAACCCTGAAGTTCGCCCTACACTCAGCTTCACTTTGGCTCTCCAGATTGAACGGCGGGTAGTTGTCGTAAGGGAAATCTAAGTTGCTTGAACTGTTTTCTTCGAAAAGTAAAGAAAATTCCTCATCCGTAATGATACCACAGGCATAGCTAGCAAGCAAAACTTCTCGGGTTTCTTTAAAAGTCGCCATTTGCACTAAAAACACTAATATAATTAGTATCTGTTACTTCGGAGAGAAAAACAAATTCGCTACTTTTCTTTTCTATCAATAAGTGGCCGCGTCGCTGAATCCCGCCATCTTAACTTATTTTTCCCGCCACAAACACGGCGTCCTCGACACAGGCTCCACGCGGCTACGGCGTCTTTGATGACGTCCGCGTTCTTGTATCTTAAAGTCCCTAATGGTAACAACAGCGACAACGGTGACAATGGTGACAACAGTGACGACGGTGAAAACGGTGACAATAGTGACAATGGTAACAAAGGTAACAACTGTGACAACAGTGACAACGGTGACAATGGTGACAACAGCGACAATGGTGACAACAGTGACAACGGTGAGAATGGTGAGAACAGCGACAACGGTGACAACAGTGACAGTAGCGACAATGGTGACAACAGCGACAACGGTGTCAAGAGTGACAACGGTGACAACAGTGGCAACTGTGAAAACAGTGACAGCGGTGACAACGGTGTCAAAAGTGACGACGGTGACTACGGTGTCAAAAGTGACGATGGTGACAATGGTGGTAAACCAACAGCAGTGACAACGGTGACAACGATGACAACACTGACAATGGTGACAACAGAAACAACGGTGACAAAATTGAAAACAGCGACAATGGTGACAACAGTGACAACGGTGACAACATTGACAACAGTGACAACGGTGACAACAGTGACAACAGCGACTATGGTGACAACGGTAACAACAGTGAAAACGGTGACATTAACAACACTGACACCGGTGACAACAGTGCAATAGTGACAACAAGGACAACAGTGACAAGCATGACAACTGTGACAACAGTGACAACAGTGACAACGGTGACAACAGGGACAACGGTGACAACAGCGACAACGGTGACAACAGGGAAAATGGTGACACCAGTGACAAGACGAACAACAGTGACAACAGTGACAATGGTGACAACGGTGAGAACGGTGACAACTGTGACGACAGTGACAACGGTGAGAAAAGGGACGACGCTGACAACCGTGACAACAGGGAGAACGGTGACAACAGCGACAATGGTGACAACACTGACAACAGCGACAATAGTGACAACACTGACAACAGCGACAACAGTGACAATGGTAGTAAACCAACAACAGTAACAACCATGAGAACAGCGACTTCAGTGACAACCGTCACAACCGCAACAATAGCAACAATGGTGACAACAGAGATATCAGTGACAACGATGACAATAATGACGACGATGACAACGGTGTCAACAGTGAAAATAGTAAAAACGGTGACGACGGTAACAACCGTGACAACAGTGACAACGGTCAGAACCGTGAATACACTGACAACAGTGAAAACTGTGACAAAAGAGACAACGGTGACAACACTGACAATGGTGACAACCATGACAACAGTGACAACGGTGACACCAGTGGCAATGGTGACAACAGCGACAACGGTGAGAACAGTGACGGCGGTGACCACGGTGACAATGGTGACAATACTGACAACAGCGACAACGGTGACAACAGTGACGACAGTGACAACTGTGACAAGAGTGACAACGGTGACAACGGTGACAATGGTAACAACTGTGACAAAAGTGATAATGGTGACAACGGTGACAAGAGTGACAACATTGACAACCATCACAATGGTGACAACAGTGACAACAATGACAGCAGCGACAACAGTGACAACGGTGAAAACATTGACCACACTGGTAAGAACGACAACGGTGACAACACTCACAATGGTGGTAACTGTGACAACAGTGACAACGGTGACAACAGTGATGACGGTGGCAACCGCGACAATGGTGACAACAGTGACAACGGTGAGAATAGTGAACTGTGACAACAGTGACAAGGTGACAACAGTGAAAACGGTGATAACAGCGACAATGGTGACAACACTGACAACAGCGACAACGGTGACAACAGGGACAACAGTGACAACAGTGAAAACAGCCACAATGGTGACAACAGGGACAATGGTGACAACATTGAAAACAGTGACAACAGTGACGATGGTCACAATGGTGACAACACTGACAACCGTTACAACCGTCACAACGGTGACAATGGTGACAACGGTGACAGCAGCGACAACAGTGACAATGGTGACACCAGGAACAACGGTGACAACAGTGACAACGGTGACAACAGTGACAACAGTAACAACGGTGACAATGGTGGTAAACCAACAACAGTGACAACGATGACAACACTGACAATGGTGACAACAGAAACAACGGTGACAACGGTGACAAAATTGAAAACAGCGACAATGGTGACAACAGTGACAACGGTGACAACATTGACAACACTGACAACAGTGACAATAGTAAAAACGGTGACGACGGTAACGACCGTGACAACAGTGACAACAGTGAGAACCATGAATACAGTGACAACAGTGAAAACTGTGACAACAGAGACAACGGTGACAACACTGACAACGGTGACAACCATGACAACAGTGAAAACGGTGACACCAGTGGCAATGGTGACAACAGCGACAACGGTGAGAACAGTGACGACGGTGACCACGGTGACAATGGTGACAACAGCGACAATGGTGACAATACTGACAACAGCGACAACGGTGACAACAGTGACGACGGTGACAACCGTGACAAGAGTGACAACGGTGACAATGGTAACAACTGTGAGAAAAGTGACAATGGTGACAACACAGATGACGGTGACAACGGTGACAAGAGTGACAACATTGACAACCATCACAAGGGTGACAACAGTGATAACAATGACAGCAGCGACAACAGTGACAACGGTGAAAACATTGACCACACTGATAACAGCGACAACGGTGACAACACTGACAATGGTGGTAACTGTGACAACAGTGACAACGGTGACAACAGTGATGACGGTGGCAACCGCGACAATGGTGACAACAGTGACAACGGTGAGAATAGTGACAACTGTGACAACAGTGACAACAGTGACAACGTGACAACAGTGACAACGGTGATAACAGCGACAATGGTGACAACACTGACAACAGCGACAACGGTGACAACAGGGACAACAGTGACAACAGTGAAAACAGCCACAATGGTGACAACAGTGACAATGGTGACAACATTGAAAACAGTGACAACAGTGACGACGGTCACAATGGTGACAACACTGACAACCGTAACAGCCGTGACAACGGTGACAATGGTGACAACGGTGACAGCAGCGACAACAGTGACAATGGTGACAACAGTGACGGCGGTGACAACCGTGATAACAAAGACAACGGTGACAACAGTGACAACAGTAACAACGGTGACAACAGTGACGACGGTGGCAACTGCCACAAGCGTGACAACGGTGACAACAGTGATAAGGATGACAACAGCGACAATGGTGACAACACTGACAACAACGTCAACTGTGACAATGGTGACAACAGGGACAACGGTGACAACAGCGACAATGGTGACAACACTGACAACAGTGACAACGGTGTCAACAGTGACGACGGTGACAACCGTGACAACAGCAACAACGATGACAATGGTGACAACAGGAACAATGGTGACAACGGTGACAAAAGAGACAACAGCGACAATGGTGACAACAGTCACAAAAGTGACAACGGTGACAACCTTGACAATACTGACAACGGTGACAACCGTGACAACAGTGACGACGGTGTCAATAGTGACAATAGTGACAATGGTGACAATGGTGACAACAGTGAAAATGGTGAGAACAGTGACCACGGTGACCACGGTGACAATGGTGACAACAGCGAGAATGGTGACAACACTGACAACAGCGACAACGGTTACAACAGTGACGACGGTGACAACCGTGACAACAGTGACAACGGTGACAATGGTAACAACTGTGACAGAAGTGACAATGGGGACCACAGACGACGGTGACAACAGTGACAACATTGACAACCATCACAACGGTGACAACAGTGACAACAATGACAACAGTGACAACAGTGACAACGGTGAAAACATTGACCACACTGATAACAGCGACAACGGTGACAACAGTGACAATAGTGGTAACCGTGACAACGGTGACAACAGTGATGACGGTGGCAACCGCGACAATGGTGGCAACAGTGAAAATAGTGACAACTGTGACAATAGTGACAACAGTGACAATTTGTCAACAGTGACAATGGTGACAACAGCGACAATGGTGACAACACTGACAACAGCGACAACGGTGATAACAGGGACAACAGTGACAACAGTAAAAACAGCCACAATGGTGACAACAGTGACAACGGTGACAACAGTGACAACAGTGGCAACCGTGACAACGGTGACAACAGTGACAACGCTGCAAAAAGTGACAATGGTGACAACAACGACAATGGTGACAACACTGACAAAAGGAACAACGGTAACAATAGTGACAACAGGATCAACGGTGACAAAAGTGACAACAGCGACAATGGTGACAACAGTCACGACGGTGACAACGGTGACAATAGTGACAATGGTGACAAAGGTGACAATGGTGACAACGGTGACAACTGTGAAAACAGTGACAACGGTGACAACGGTGACAACAGCGACAATGGTGACAACAGTTTCAACGGTGACAATGATAACAACAGCGACAACGGTGACAATGGTGACAACAGTGACGACGGTGACAACGGTGACAATAGTGACAATGGTGACAAAGGTGACAACTGTGACAACAGTGACAACGGTGACAACGGTGACAACAGCGACAACGGTGACAACAGTGACAACAGTGACAACGGTGAGAATGGTGAGAACAGCGACAACGGTGACAAGTGACAATAGCGACAATGGTGACAACAGCGAAAACGGTGTCAAAAGTGACAACGGTGAGAACAGTGACAACTGTGAAAACAGTGAAAACGGTGACAACTGTGTCAAAAGTGACGACGGTGACAACGGTGTCAAAAGTGACGACGGTGACAATGGTGGTAAACCAACAACAGTGACAACGGTGACAACGGTGACAACACTGACAATGGTGACAACAGAAACAACGGTGACAACGGTGACAAAATTGAAAACAGCGACAATGGTGACAACAGTGACAACGGTGACAACATTGACAACACTGACAACAGTGACAATAGTAAAAACGGTGACGACGGTAACGACCGTGACAACAGTGACAACGGTGAGAACCATGAATACAGTGAAAACTGTGACAACAGAGACAACGGTGAAAACACTGACAACGGTGACAACCATGACAACAGTGAAAACGGTGACACCAGTGGCAATGGTGACAACAGCGACAACGGTGAGAACAGTGACGACGGTGACCACGGTGACAATGGTGACAACAGCGACAACGGTGACAACAGTGACGACGGTGACAACCGTGACAAGAGTGACAACGGTGACAATGGTAACAACTGTGACAAAAGTGACAATGGTGACAACACAGACGATGGTGACAACGGTGACAAGAGTGACAACATTGACAACCATCACAAGGGTGACAACAGTGACAACAATGACAGCAGCGACAACAGTGACAACGGTGAAAACATTGACCACACTGATAACAGCGACAACGGTGACAACACTGACAATGGTGGTAACTGTGACAACAGTGACAACGGTGACAACAGTGATGACGCTGGCAACCGCGANAACAGTGATGACGGTGGCAACCGCGACAATGGTGACAACTGTGACAACAGTGACAACAGCGACAACGGTGACAATAGGGACAGCAGCGACAACAGTGAAAACAGCCACAATGGTGACAACAGTGACAATGGTGACAACATTGAAAACAGTGACAACAGTGACGACGGTCACAATGGTGACAACACTGACAACCGTAACAGCCGTGACAACGGTCACATCAGCGACAACAGTGACAATGTTGACAACAGGAACAAAGGTGACAACAGTGACGGCGGTGACAACAGTGACAACAGTAACAACGGTGACAACAGTGACGACGGTGGCAACTGTCACAACCGTGAGAACGGTGACAACAGTAATAAGGATGACAACAGCGACAATGGTGACAACACTGACAACAGCGACAACGGTGACAACAGTGACGACGGTGACAACCGTGACAACAGTGACAACGGTGACAACGGTGACAATGGTAACAACTGTGACAAAAGTGACAATGGTGACAACAGTGACAATACGGAGATAAGGGGCAACGGTGAAAACAGTGCCAACAGTGACAACAGTGCCAACAGTGACAACAGTTACAACGGTGACAATGGTGACAACAGGAACAATGGTGACAAAAGTGACAACAGCGACAATGGTTACAACAGTGACAACAGTCACAACAGTCACAACGGTGACAACAGTGACGACAGTGACAACATTGAAAACTGTGACAACAGTGAAGACGGTGACAACGGTGACAGCAGGGACAACAGTGACAATAGTGACGACGGTGGCAATGGTGACAACATTGAAAACGGTGACAACGGTGACGACAGCGACAATGGTGACAATGCTGACAACAGGGACATTGGTGACACTGGTGACAACAGGGACAACGGTGACCATAGTGACAACAGCAACAATGGCGACAACACTGACAACTTCGACAACGGTGACAACAGTGACGACGGTGACAACCGTTTCAACAGTGACAACAGTGACAACAACGACAATAGTGACAAAAGTGACGACTGTGACAACCTTGAGAACTGTGACAATAGTGACAACAGTGAAAACGATGACAACTGTGACAACAGTGACAATGGTGACAACAGAGATGACGGTGACAACCGTGACAACGGTGACAACAGTGACAATAGTGACAACGGTGACAACAACGACAATAATGACAACACTTACAACAGCAACAACAGTGACAACAGTTACAACGGTGACAACCGTGACAACGGTGAGAATAGTGACAAAAGTGACAACGGTGACAACAGTGACAATGTTGACAACAGTGACAACGGTGACAACGGTGACAATGGCGACAACAGGGACAACAGTGACAACTGTGACAACGGTGACAGCTGGAAAACAGTGACAATGGTAGTAAACAGACAACAGTGACAACCATGACAACAGCGACTACAGTAACAGCGGTCACAAATGCAACAATAGCGACAATGGTGACAACAGAGATAACACTGACAACGGTGACAACAGTGACGACGATGACAATTGTGTCAACAGTGACAACAGTAACTACAGTGACGACAGTGACAACCATTACAACAGTGACGACGGTGAGAACAGTGACAACAGGGACGACGGTGACAAACGTGACATTTGTGACAACGGTGACAACAGTGACAACCGTGACAATGGTAAAAACAGCGACAATGGTGAGAACACTGACAGCAGCGACAAGGGTGACACAAGTGACAACAGGGAGAATGGTGACAACAGTGACAACAGCGACAATGGTGACAACACTGACAACAGTGACAACAGTAATAACTGTGACAACTGTGACAACAGTCACAATGGTGACAACGGTGACAACAACGACAATGGTTAAAACACTAAGAACGGCGACAACGGTGACAACAGTGACGGTGGTGACCACAGTGACAACGGTGACAACTGTGACAACAGTGACAACAGTCACAAATGTGACGACTGTTGCAACCATCACAACGGTGACACTAGTGAAATTGGTGAGAACAGTGACAACGATGACAGCAAGAATGCTGACAACACTGACAACAGCGACAATGGTGACAACAGGGACAACGGTCACAATGGTGAAAACAGTGACAACTGTGAGAAGCGCGACGTTGCAAAAAGTGACAACGGTGACAACACTGACAACAGTGATAACGGTAACAACAGTGACAACAGTGACAACGGTGACCACATTGACCACACTGACAACAGTGAGAACGGTGACAACAGTGACAACCATGACAACAGCGACTACAGTGACAACGGTCACAACCGCAACAAAAGCGACAATGGTGACAACAAAGATAACGGTGACAAAAGTGACGACGGTGACAAGAGTGACATGGGGACAACGGTGAGAACAGCGACAATGGTTACAACGGTGACAACAGTCACGATGGTGACAACACTGACAACAGCGACAACGGTGACAATGGTGACAACAGGGACAACGGTGACCACGGTGACAAAAGTGACAACACCGACAATGGTGACAACGCTGACAACACTGACAACGGTCACAACCATGCCAACTGTGACATTGGTGACAACAGTGACGCACAGACAACGCTGACAACAGTGGCAAAGGTGACAACGGTGACAACAGTGACGACGGTGACAACCTTGACAACAGTGACATCGGTAACAATGGTGACAACAGTGACGACAGTGACAATGGTGAAAACAGTGACAACCCTGACAACGGTGACAACGGTGATAGCAGTGACAAGAGGGACAACGGTGACAAAAGTGACAAGGTTGAAAACAGTGACAATAGTGAGATAAGGGACAACGGTGACAACAGTGCCAACAGTGACAACGGTGACAACAGTGACAAAGGTGATAACTGCGACAAAAATGACAACAGTGACAACACTAACAACAGCGACAACGGTGGCAACAATGACAACACTGACAACCGCGACACAATGAGAATAGTGACAAAAGTGACAACGGTGACAACAGTGACAACAGTGACAACAGTGACAACAGTGGCAACGGTGACAACGCTGACAATGGTGACAACAGGGACAACGGTGACAACGGTGACAACATTAAAGACTGTGACAACAGCGACAACGGTGACAACAGGGACAACAGTGACAACAGTAAAAACAGCCACAATGGTGACAACAGTGACAACGGTGACAACAGTGACGACAGTGGCAACCGTGACAACAGTGACACCAGTGACAACGCTGCAAACAGTGACAATGGTGACAACAACGACAATGGTGACAACACTGACAAAAGGAACAACGGTAACAATAGTGACAACAGGAACAACGGTGACAAAAGTGACAACAGCGACAATGGTGACAACAGTGACGACGGTGACAACGGTGACAATAGTTACAAAGGTGACAACGGTGACAACGGTGACAATGGTGACAACAGTTTCAACGGTGACAGTGATAACAACAGCGACAACGGTGACAATGGTGACAACAGTGACGATGGTGACAACGGTGAAAATAGTGACAATGGTGACAAAGGTGACAACTGTGACAACAGTGACGACGGTGACAACAGCGACAATGGTGACAACAGTGACAACGGTGAGAATGGTGAGAACAGCGACAACGGTGACAAGTGACAATAGCGACAATAGTGACAACAGTGACAACGGTGAAAACATTGACCACACTGATAACAGCGACAACGGTGACAACACTGACAATGGTGGTAACTGTGACAACAGTGACAACGGTGACAACAGTGATGACGGTGGCAACCGCGACAATGGTGACAACTGTGACAACAGTGACAACAGCGACAACGGTGACAATAGGGACAGCAGCGACAACAGTGAAAACAGCCACAATGGTGACAACAGTGACAATGGTGACAACATTGAAAACAGTGACAACAGTGACGACGGTCACAACAGTGACAACACTGACAACAGTATCAACCGTGACAACGGTGACAATGGTGACAACGGTGACAGCAGTAAGAAGAGGAATAATGGTGACAACAGCGACAATGGTGACAACAGTGACAACGGTGACAACATTGACAACACTGACAACGGTGACAACAGTGACGGCGGTGACAACCTTGACAACAGTGACATCGGTAACAACGGTGACAACAGTGATGACGGTTACAATGGTGACAACAGTGACAACAGTGACAACCCTGACAACGGTGACAACAGTGATAGCAGTGACAAGAGGGACAACGGTGAGAAGAGCGACAAGGGTCAAAACTGTGACAATATGGAGATAAGGGACAACGGTGACAACAGTGCCAACAGTGACAACAGTGACAACAGTGACAACGGTGACAATGGTGACAACAGGAACAATGGTGACAAAAGTGACAACAGCGACAAAGGGTAACAACAGTGACAACAGTCACAACGGGACAACAGTGACGACGGTGACAACATTGAAAACTGTGACAACAGTGAGGACGGTGACAACGTGGACAAAAGTGACAACGGTGACAGCAGGGACAACAGTGACAATAGTGACGACGGTGGCAACGGTGACAACGGTGACAACATTGAAAACGGTGACCACAGTGACAACAGCGACAATGGTGACAACACTCACAACAGCGACAACGGTGACAACAGTGACAACCATGACAACAGCGACTACTTTGACAACGGTCACAAACGCAACAATAGCAACAATGGTGACAACAGAGATAACACTGACAACGGTGACAACAGTGACGACGATGACAACGGTGTCAACAGTGACAATGGTGACAACGGTGACAACAGTAACTACAGTGACGACGGTGACAACCGTGACAACAGTGATGATGGTGAGAACAGTGACAGCGGTGACAACGGTGACAACTGTGACAACAGTGAAAAAGGTGACAACAGTGACGACGGTGACAACACCGACAATGGTGACAACACTGACAACAGCGACAACGGTGAGTATGGTGACAACAGGGACAACGGTGACAGTGGTGACAACGGCGACAATGGTGTTAACACTGACAACCCCGAAAACGGTGACAACAGTGATGACGGTGACAACAGTAATAATGGTGACAACGGTGATGACAGTGACAATAGTGACAACGGTGACAACAGTGACGACAGTGGCAACCGTGACAACGGTGCCAGCAGTGACAACGGTGCAAGCAGTAACAATGGTGACAACAGCGACAATGGTGACAACACTGACAACAGGGACAACGGTGACGATGGTGACAACAGGAACAACGGTGACAAAAGTGACAACAGCGACAATGGTGACAACAGTGACAAAAGTGACAACGGTGACAACATTGACAACACTGACAACGGTGACAACAGTGACGACGGTGACAACTTTGACAACAGTGACATCGGTAACAACAGTGATACAGTGACGACGGTGACAATGGTGACAACAGTGATAACAGTGACAACCCTGACAAGGGTGACAACAGTGATAGCAGTGACAAGAGGGACAACGGTGAGAAGAGCGACAAGGGTCAAAACTGTGACAATATGGAGATAAGGGACAACGGTGACAACAGTGCCAACAGTGACAACAGTGACAACAGTGACAACGGTGACAATGGTGACAACAGGAACAATGGTGACAAAAGTGACAACAGCGACAAAGGGTAACAACAGTGACAACAGTCACAACGGGACAACAGTGACGACGGTGACAACATTGAAAACTGTGACAACAGTGAGGACGGTGACAACGTGGACAAAAGTGACAACGGTGACAGCAGGGACAACAGTGACAATAGTGACGACGGTGGCAACGGTGACAACGGTGACAACATTGAAAACGGTGACCACAGTGACAACAGCGACAATGGTGACAACACTCACAACAGCGACAACGGTGACAACAGTGACAACCATGACAACAGCGACTACTTTGACAACGGTCACAAACGCAACAATAGCAACAATGGTGACAACAGAGATAACACTGACAACGGTGACAACAGTGACGACGATGACAACGGTGTCAACAGTGACAATGGTGACAACGGTGACAACAGTAACTACAGTGACGACGGTGACAACCGTGACAACAGTGATGATGGTGAGAACAGTGACAGCGGTGACAACGGTGACAACTGTGACAACAGTGAAAAAGGTGACAACAGTGACGACGGTGACAACACCGACAATGGTGACAACACTGACAACAGCGACAACGGTGAGTATGGTGACAACAGGGACAACGGTGACAGTGGTGACAACGGCGACAATGGTGTTAACACTGACAACCCCGAAAACGGTGACAACAGTGATGACGGTGACAACAGTAATAATGGTGACAACGGTGATGACAGTGACAATAGTGACAACGGTGACAACAGTGACGACAGTGGCAACCGTGACAACGGTGACAGCAGTGACAACGGTGCAAGCAGTAACAATGGTGACAACAGCGACAATGGTGACAACACTGACAACAGGGACAACGGTGACGATGGTGACAACAGGAACAACGGTGACAAAAGTGACAACAGCGACAATGGTGACAACAGTGACAAAAGTGACAACGGTGACAACATTGACAACACTGACAACGGTGACAACAGTGACGACGGTGACAACTTTGACAACAGTGACATCGGTAACAACAGTGATACAGTGACGACGGTGACAATGGTGACAACAGTGATAACAGTGACAACCCTGACAAGGGTGACAACAGTGATAGCAGTGACAAGAGGGACAACGGTGACAACAGTGACAATAGTGACAAAGGTGACAACACTGATAACCGCGACAACGGTGAGAATTGTGACAAAAGTGACAACGGTGACAACACTGACAACGGTGACAACGTTGACAACTGTGACAATGGTGACGACAGGGACAACGGTGACAATGCTGACAACGGTGACAACTTTGAAAACTGTGACAACAGTGACGACGGTGACAACAGTGACAACGGTGACAGCAGGGACAACAGTGACAACGGTGACAAGAGTGACGACTGACAACAGTGACGACGGAGGCAACGGTGACACTGGTGACAAAATTAAAAACGGTGACAACAACGACAATGGTGACAACACTGACAACAGCGAGAACAGTGACAATGGTAACAATAGGGACAACGATGACCACAGTGACAACAGCGACAATGGTGACAACACTCACAAAAGCGACAACAGTGACAACAGTGACAATGGTTGTAAACAGACAACAGTGACAACCATGACAAAGGCGACTACAGTGACAACGGTCACAAACGCAACAATAGCGAGAATGGTGACAACAGAGATAACACTGACAACAGTAACAACAGTGACGATGATGACAATGGTGTCAACAGTGACAATGGTGACAACGGTGACAATAGTAACTACAGTGACGACGGTGACAACCGTGACAACAGTGATGATGGTGAGAACAGTGACAACGGTGACAACTGTGACAACAGTGACAACGGTGAAAACAGTGACGACGGTGAAAACGGTGACAACAGTGACAATGGTGACAACACTGACAACAGCGAGAACGGTGAGTATGGTGACAACACGGACAACAGTGACAATGGTGACAACAGAGACAATGGTGACAACACTCACAACACCGAAAACGGTGACAACAGTGATGACGGTGACAACAGTAATAATAATGACAACGGTGACAACTGTGACAACAGTGACAACAGTAACAACGGTGACAACAGTAATGACGGTGGCAACCGTCACAACCGTGAAAACAGTGATAACGATGACGACAGCGACAATGGTGACCACACTGACAACAACGTCAACTGTGACAATGGTGACAATAGGGACAACGGTGACAACAGCGACAATGGTGACAACACTGACAACAGTGACAACGGTGTCAACAGTGACGACGGTGACAACCGTGACAACAGTAACAAGGGTGACAATGGTGACAACAGAGACAATGGTGACAACACTGGCAACAGCGGCAACGGTGACAACAGTGACGACAGTGACAATCGTGACAACAGTGACAACTGTGACAACAGTGCAAACAGGGACGACGGTGACAAACGTGACAACGGTGACGACAGTGACAACGGCGACAACAGTGACAACAGCGTCAACGGTGACAATGGTGACAACAGGAACAACGGTGACAACGGTGACAAAAGTGACAACAGTGACAATGGTGACAACAGTGACAAAAGTGACAACGGTGCAAACAGTGACAATGGTGACAACACCGAAAACGGTGGCAACAGTAATAATGGTGACAAAGGTGACGACACCGACAATGGTGACAACGGTGACAACTGTGACAACAGTGACAACAGTGGCGATGGTGGCAACCGTGACAACAGTGCCAAAAGTGACAACGATGCAAGGAGTGACAATGGTGACAACAGCGACAATGGTGACAACACTGACAACAGCGACAACGGTGACAATGGTGACAACAGGAACAACGGTGACAACGGTGACAAAAGAGACAACAGCGACAATGGTGACAACAGTGACAAAAGTGACAACGGTGACAACATTAACAACACTGACAACGGTGACAACCGTGACAACAGTGACAACTGTGACAACAGTGACAACGATGACAACGGTGACAATAGTGGCAATGGTGACAATGGTGACAACGGTGACAACAGTGAAAACGGAGACAACTGTGACAATGGTAACAACGGCGACAACGGTGTCAAAAGTGATGACGGTGACAACAGCGACAACATTGACCACACTGACAACAGCGACAACGGTGACAACAGTGACAATGGTGGTAAACCAACCACAGTGACCACGGTGACAGCAGCGACAATTGTGACAACACTGACAACAGCGACAACGGTGTCAACGGTGACAACAGTGACAACGGTGACAACAGGGACGACGGTGACAAACGTGACAACGGTGACGACAGTGACAACGGTGACAACAGTGACAATCGTGACAACGGTAAAAACAGCGACAATGGTGAGAACACTGACAACAGCGACAACGGTGACACTAGTGAGAATGGTGACAACAGTGACAGCAGCGACAATGGTGGCAACACTGACAACAGCGACAATAGTGACAACAGTAATGACGGTGACAACTGTGACAACAGTCACAATGGTGACAACGGTGACAACAACGACAATGGTTAGAACACAAAGAATGGCGACAACGGTGACAACAGTGACGGCGGTGACAACCGTGACAATAGTGACAATGGTGACAACTGTGACAACAGACACAACAGTCACAAAAGTGACGACGGTTGCAACCGTCACAACGGTTACAACAGTGATAACGGTGACAACAGTGACAACGATGACAACAGCAAGAATGCTGACAACACTGACAACAGCGACAATGGTGACAATGGTGACAACAGGGACAACGGTCACAACGGTGAAAACAGTGCCAACTTTCACAACCGCGACAACGTTGAAAAAAGTGACAACGGTGACAACACTGACAACAGTGATAACAGTAACATCAGTGACAATAGTGACAACAGTGACAACACTAACAACAGTGACAACGGTGACCACATTGACCACACTGACAACAGTGAGAACCGTGACAACAGTGACAACCATGACAACATCGACTACAGTGACAACGGTCACAACCGCAACAATAGTGACAATGGTGACAACAAAGATAACGGTGACAAAAGTGACAAAAGTGACGACGGTGACAACAGTGACATGGTGACAACGGTGAGAACAGCGACAATGGTTACAACGGTGACAACAGTCACGATGGTGACAACCGTGACAACAGTGACAATGGTGACAAGCGTGATAACGGTGACAACAGTGACAACATGGATAACACTGACAACAGCAACAACACTGACAACAGTGACAACGGTGACAACAGGGACAACGGTGACAATGATGCAGCAGTGACAACAGCGACAATGGTGACAAGTGTGACAACAGTGACAACTTTGACAACACTGACAACGGTGAAAACAGTGACAACGGTGAAAACAGTGACAACGGTGACAACAGTAACGACGGTGACAACAGTGACAACGGCGACAACAGTGACAACAGCGACAACGGTGACAACAGTGACGACGGTGACAACCGTGACAATAGTGACAACCGTGACAACGGTGACGACTGTGACAACAGTGACAATGGTGACAACACAGACAATGGTGACAACGGTGACAACAGGGACAACATTGACAACCGTCACAACGGTGAGAACAGTGACAACAATGACAACAGCGACAATTTTGACAACGGTGACAACATTGACCACACTGACAACAGCGACAACGGTGACAACAGTGACAATGGTGGTAAACCAAGAACGGTGACAACGGTGACAACAGCGACAATGGTGACAACACTGACAACAGCGACAACGGTGTCAACAGTGACAATGGTGACAACCGTGACACACTGACAACAGTGACAACGGTGACAACGGTGTCAAAAGTGACAACTGTGGCAACAGTGACGACGGTGACAACAGTGACAATGGTGACAACAGCGACAATGGTGACAATGGTGACAAGCGTCAACCGTCACAACCGTGACAACGGTGACAACCGTGACAACAGTGACAACAATGACAACACTGACAACACTGACAATGGTGACAACATTGACAACGCTGACAACAGTGACAACGGTGACAACAGTTAAGACAGTGGCAATGGTGACAACAGTGAGAACAGTGACAACACTGACAACAACAACGCTGACAACACTGACAACGGTGACAACAGTTAAGACAGTGGCAATGTTGACAACAGTGGTAATAGTGACAACGGTGACAACAGAGACAATGGTGGTAAACCAGCAACAGTGACAACCATGACAACAGTGACTACAGTGACAACGGTCACAACCGCAACAATAGCAACAGTGGTGACAACAGAGATAACTGTGACAACGGTGACAACGGTGACAACTGCGACAATTGTGTCACTCAACGGTGTAATTCTGGGACAAATTATTCAAGCTCAAACTGTCGGTCAAAATGACAGTAGTTGTGGTTCAATTTTTCACAATCTTAATAAAGCCAGACTTGCCGTGTAAATCTAGCTAAAATCAAGACATCGCAATTGAAATCACCAACCATGACCACCTCTCTTCTATCTCTTGTACACTCTTCTACCATATCGTCCAAGGTGTTGAACAGTTCCAAATTGGCCATTTCCGAGTTCCCCAGGGCCGAGTTGGTACTCAGGCTCTGATAAGGAAATCAGTTTTCATTCTCATACAAATAAAACTCATTTTCACAAGAAAGGTTGTGTACCTAGCCTCATTTTGAAGGTGAGGGTTTTTGGAACTCGGAAGTAGCATATTATCAGTACCAGGTCGATAAATACATCTGTAGCGTTCCCATTTTAGTAGACGTTTGGCGTTAGGGCACTGGAGTAGGCCAGGTCAACCACAGTGAAATACAAGGAGGTCAGGAAGATTCCATGCCGGTTTATAAAAATCAGACTAGTCCGAATATTTACAACGCTTGCGGAGGAAACTAGAAAGAAACGTGCGATTTTTACGACAGAAGAAACGAAAACTATGATGACCCTCCGTACAGGAAGAAAGAAGAAAAAAAAATCCAAAATTTAAAGGCGTTAGCTTGTGTCTCGGATAGACTCCTTATAACTGAGCAAAAGTGCTTTGGCAAAGGACTTTCAAACGCATCTGACACAAAGGAAACAAACCAATGCAACAATGCTTCAACTAACAATGAAAAAACAGTCCTTGAATTTAAGAGTAGATGTCATTGTTTACGGTACCTGCGTAGCAGGCGCTTGTAAGTATTTGGGCGCAAGAAAGAACGGGCGCGCGAGAGTCACCCCCGCAGGGAGTCGCCCTCGCGCGCCCCGTTCTTTTTTGCGCCAACCGGTACGTTAAGTTCATCGTTTGTTTAAAATCCACTATATAAAGTACCTTCGAAAATACGGAAGGTATTATTAAAATCCAAGTTTATGGTTCTGTCATTAATATTGATCAGATCAATGTGATCTTTTTTTCAATAGTTATAAATAACGGCTAGGAGCGATTTGCGTAGGATGCTTCACGTGTTTTGATCAGATTATTACAGATTCCTTATAAATATGGTATCGATCCGATATGGCATATGCCGCTTATTTACTGGAAAATGAAATTTTGCTGTTATCACGGGTTGGGGCAAGAGGGATGGCCACGCTTGGAATTGACTGAGCCATTAAACTATCAGGTCAGGTGTTGTTATGCTGCTCAAAATGCGCTGAAACCATATGTAGAGAACAACGACACCAAGGAGCAATATTTTTACCGTATGGATAACTTTTTCTCTTTTTAAATTCATGTTTACGGGGACTTTATATTTCCCAGGGGGCTGTGTTTTTTGCTGGAAATCTGGTGCCGCGAGGATTCTGGGAACGAGAAGCTAATCCCAAGCAGTCCGTGCAACGGTGCCGTGATAGTCGACAGCACGTGCGGGAAAATGCTACATTTTGTGGTCAAAACCTTGCGATATATCAGGATATATGACTCTCCCATGGTTTCTACCGTTGGAAAGGTTGTTCTTCGTTTTCTGGTATTTTTAGACAACCCATACGCCGTTGTAGCCGCAAATTGCTCGAAGGCTGACCACGTTCTGGATGCGATGTGTTGGAACACATGCTGGCATTAAAAAACTTGGCCTCAGCTAAAACGCTTACGCTTAAGTATTTTGGCTCACAGGTAAGCTTAACACCTGCTTAAAGTGTTTCGTTTAGAAACTTAATTTGGAAAAAAATCTTGAGTTATATCCTCCTTAAGAAGAGGTCCTTGCCTGAAGTTTAGTTTCAGTAAGCGTGGAATGTTGTTGTTTCCACATGATGTTAATGATAATAATGATAATTTAATAATTTATATACCGATATTACATTAATTGCTCATAGCGCTTTACAAAGGGAATAATTACAATAGATTGATAGATAGCTTTATTATCAACAGAGCGCCTAAACGCACGTCTGTTTACACGATAACAAAGATTACAGTGCAATACATCGTAGCACAAGACGTGGAATTACAGTAGAAGTTCTCTTTTGACTACAGAGGTGTACATTTGTAAAATTTATACTATTAGACAAGGTTATATTTAACGCATCTTTCTTTTTCTCGCAAACGATCACATACGTATTTAGCCACCAATTTGTGCGTCTTTTCTCCTTGATTCACTGCCAACTTTGCAAAAGCAGTGCTTGGAGTCATAGTCAAGAAAAAGATAAGTTTCCATTTTTAGCTTATTGAACGGCACTCTACCCTAAAAGCCATGCAATTCATCAAGAAATGCTCCTTGTCTTCAATTCCAGTCTTACATAATGGACAGATTCTTTGATCTGGAGGTTTGTAAGGGTTTAGCTATCGCCCAATTTCAATTGCTACTTTATGGTTGCTTAATCTTAATTTTAATTAATCATAATTGTTACTCTATGATTGATGTTTCTTATGTTTGTGGGGTAATTTTCGTTGTCAAGGGTAAGTTGAAATTTTCTGAAAGTTCTTAGTTTGTTTTTTGATTCGGGTCGTTTCGTTCATTATTGTGTATTTCGCCAATCCATGTGTGTTGTTCTATGTCTGAGAGTCTCTGTTGTAGGTAGTTCATGTTGTGGGAGTTAATTGTTTTCACTGACGATATGTCGCAGAGACCTGAGAGATTTAATAACCGTTTTAATTTGCTTTGCCAAATTTCCGTTTTGTCTTGGCCAATTAGATCTGCAAATGCTATTCCAGAGAGTTTATTTTGGTGCTCCAGCTCACAAAATGTCAAGCAGTATTTAATGGTTCTACACTTTCTCTTCATTCGCATTGGAAATCGAAGCAAATTTAAGCTTACGCTTGAAGCGGGAATTTAAAGTTTAGATGTTTTTTGTTACAATGTTCAGTACTTTAGCACAACATCAAATCCCCAAGCAGCATGCAAGAACTTACCGCGCTTGGTTGCCCTCTGAAAACTTTCCGAAATATGGTAATGCTGTAGAATGGGAGAAAACAATAGTGAATAGATTTCAGAGGGCAACCAAGCGCGGTAAATTCTCGCGTGCTGCATGGGAATTTGATGTTCTGCTAAACTCAAGACAATAGGAAGTGCGAGAGCAAAAACTTAGTCAGATATATGACATCGCTCTAATGTTTACTCACTTTTGTGCCCAGGTTAGATAGCTTTAAAAGTTTTCAATGAACACAAAATTCAGGGATTTAATAGTACACTGATCAATTAATGTACCAAAAAAGTTTAAAACCAATCTATTGACGAATTTTGTTTTAATCGCTGTTTCCATGAAAGCCGCTTTAAAAATTGCAAAAAGAGCTCAGCATTGCGTTTTACGCTGATTTATACGTTTTCATGTGTTTCGAAATCGCGCAAGTGTACTTAGGTTCAGTAGCTTATAGATTGTATAAGGAAATGAGTGATAAACCTTTACGGATGCATCCAAAAATTAGCAAATTTGTCTGCATTAAGTCCAGTCTTCAGTGCATGCATCATTTATACTCTTTTTATAGAAATTCCAAGATATCTCGAAATTCCTCTTATAGATTTTTGTGTAACTTCGCATAGAAGAAGACATTTAACCAAAGGCTACTAGCTTAAAGCATTTCAAAGCAAAATGCCGAACAGGGCTGAAATTCGATTTAGAGCTAACACCATTGTGACGTCATTGCCAAGGGACATTTATTCCGATCGCCCAAAAAATGTATAATACCGTAATAAAGTTTAGTCTCAGTGTAATCCATGTGTCATAATCGTTTTACTGAATACAGATCGATTTATATAAGTACAAGAGATTCAGAGATTTGAGGGTGTGCCTACAAAAATACTGGGTCGAGCCACCTTAAGATACATTTTGGCTGACCATAGAGCAACGAGTTACAATAGTCGGTCCTTGCAGTAATAAAGGCATGAATTAGACTTTGACATGTATCGTGAGAAACAGATTTGCAAATCTTTAAAAAAGTGCATAAATGAAAACAGAAGACTGGCATACAGCAGTAAAGTGAGGAACCATTGATAGAGAGTTATTGAAAATAACCCCAATATTTTTAGCAATGGTTGAAGAGGTAACAATGTCAGAAGCAATCACCAGGTTATTTAACACAGGACGTGGGAGATAGGAGGATGAAAATACTATAATTTCAGTCTTCCCACTGTTCACTTTCAGTTTATTTTCTAACATTCAAGGGTCAATATCATGAATGCAGTCTTCAATAGCAGATTTACATGTCGACAAATCCTCAGGCGATGACGTTTCGAAAGATACTTAAAAATGTGTATCATCAGCATAAAAGTGATAAGACAGATCATAAGATCATGGTATATCACCTAAAGGGAAGGTGTGCAGTGAATACGTTACCAGTTTAATATATTTTCTTTCAATTTACAATTTGTTCTCAGGCGGAAAATTTAAAAGGAGCAAGGTCAATTCGAAGAAAGTGGGGGAGGCAGTAGCAGTGAGGGGAGAGGTTTAAAGCGAAAGGACGACGAGCACAAATGTCTCATACATCAGGAAACGCTTAGAGACGCATGGCATTGGTTGGTAACCTAAATAACGTGTAATATCTAGTAGATTTATATGCAATACACCAGACCACAGATAAACAAAGTAACAATTCAATAATGATAATAATGAAGATGATGGATGATAAAAATGATGATGATAGGGATGATGATGATGATGATGATAATAAGACCTTTATAAAACGGTCTTTTCCAAGTTAAGAGTTCAAATTGTCGATGCATGTCTGACTCTCTGACTGAAGTCTTAGGGTACTGTTTCCGCGCTACTCTCCATTGTCTTAGGAAATGCAATCGCTCAACTTGTAACTTATGCTGACTTAATGAAATACACGTATTTTAAGGATTTGAGCCGGTAGAATGTATAGAATGCCCAAAAAACAAAGATGAAGTCGAACGGTTTTGAATATCGCTCAAAATTTTTTTCACCTGTATGCAAATTACCTATCCTTTCCATCAAACTGACTTATCCTCGCTGTTTTTCTACTTTTCGACTCGGTTTATTTTCATTTTTTATTATTTTTGTGAAAGCATAATTCTTTCATGTGAATTTACGCTTTCAAAAGGAAAAAAATTCAAAGAAACCTTGCGTTTACAACCATGGCAATACAGATGTGCGTGTCTATTTCACTTTACGCTGGGGTCCTTAAGCATCGACGACGAAAGAGACGACGAAAACGAACTGCACCATGAAAGGACGGGTCGAGAACGTCGTTCACGGCGGGTAAATCCGAAAGCTAAGGGAAAGTTCATTTAATATGACAAGGGGGGGGGATGAAGATATTGAAACTTGAAGCTTGAAATTTTAGCAGCCCCCCTCGCTAGCGGTTCAATTTTTTAGGAGCCCCCTCCTTGGTAGTCGAAAAAATTTCAGAGCCCCCCCCCCC